>NDGN011355682.1:0-13328 GCA_002564285.1 Tympanoctomys barrerae | reverse complement strand
TACCAATTTGATTTGAAACTGTCTCATTGCTATATGTCTCTCAATAAAATTATGGAAAAAAACAGGGTAGGCTAAAATCACAATGAAATAAATTTTCAAAGTCTACCTACTCTATTTATTGTAGCTGATTGCTGACATAGCTCCTAAATCTTTATGTTTTTGCAGATGGAGCTTTCGGAAATGACTGGATCACATATGTATAACACCAGATGAAGGGCATATGGCACTAGATTAATCAACTGATTGATGAGGCATATTTCTAGGCTAAATGGATTTACTGAACACAGAGGAGCCACGCTGGCTCTGGATGACACCAATAATAGGCTTATAACAAGGACAGAACATAAATGGAATCAGAGATTCCTGCTTGCTGCATCTTCCCTGCCATGCCATGAGCAGTTTCTCTTCTGTCACACCCCTCTCCCACCTTGGAATCAGCTTGCTAAGAACTAAAACCTCCATAGAGAAATGTGGGTTAAAATAAACCTTCACTTCTTTAACTTGTGGGTGTTGGATATTTTATCCCAGGAATGAGAAAAGAAACAAAGACATTGTTTTTGTATATGTGAGCTCTATAAATATACATCACTAAAACTTAACAGTATAGAACATTATCCTGTAATATATAAATACAAAGAATGATTAAAATATGGCTAATGCATAATTTTAAAAATTATCATAAAAGATGGATCATGATTAATTTCTTTCATAATGCTTGTCCCTCGCTTCAAATATGAGTAGGTCATCCTTCTTGAAGCACTTTCTGAAGCATGTTAGGAAGTCTTCTTTCATGTCTTAACAATATGTAAAAGGTACTTCTGTGTGTCTTCAAATGGAAAGACAGCTTGTAAAACCATTACTGCATGTCTTCCTCTACCTCATTCACCAGGTCTGGTGCCACGTGCCTTCTGCCTCTTCCTCAACTCAAAATGAACATGAAAGATAAATGTTTTAAATCAAGGCAGCCAGGATAGAGCAACTAAAGACATTCATGAACTCTTTAAGAAAAGGGAAAGAATCATGCAATAAATGTGTGCAAAGTAAGGAGAAGTCTTTCATAGGAAATTAATAGCAATGTGTCTTTGTTACAACATATTAAATGCAAACATACTCTGTATTTTTATTACACCTTATGTATATTGTGTTTACACATCATATTCCTATGTGTATATAATATATATACAGTGCTAAAATTGTTACCTATTTCAAAGATAGATACCTACCTGAATTAAGAAGTAAATGAAATTAATTCTATGGAGCACAAAAACAAATTGAGGGTTAGGAATGTGCCATTAGGACTTAAAATAGCGGGTCTGACTAATAAAACAAGAAAAAGTAAGGAATTACAACAGATATTAGAAAGAAGAAATTAAACATTTAATGAATTATGTAAGATCCCCCATAAGCCACTAAGAATGCACCTGCAGTTTCTGGAAAAATCACCACCAGAATAAATGGAGAAGAAAATACAGATAATGGTCATTAACAATGTTGAATTTTTAGAAAGTACCAAAAATCATGCTTTAATTTTCAAGAAAGTTATTTATTGACAGATGTTAGTATACATGATTCTTTAGAATTCAAACTATGGAAAGTTAAGCTCTGTTAGTTCTTAAGAATCTACAGGCTTTAAAATCAGACTTATATGGAATAGCTAGGTATATCATTACATCAAGGAGTATTTGGGACTCTGTGTTCTTCAAAAATTATGTCATTGCTTTAAGACTACTAGATAAAGAGCTGACAAAAGTCTATTTTAAAGTTCATCTTGATCTTAACTGTACTGGATTTATTTTGATTAACATTGTTCATTTTCTTTTGCCTTGATTAAAAAACTTTTCTATATAGATTAGAAAGCAAAAGGCAAGAAACTTTCCTGTCATGGACAGTTTCCTGCTTAGTTCATTAGAAGATTAAAAAAAAAAAACACCTTTTTTTTATCCTCATAGAACTTTCAATCTGCTGCTAAACACAGTTACAGTACACAATCATTCTATCAAAGTGTTGATTACGTGGCTACATAAGGAGTAGGTACACAGATGTCTTAGTCATTTTTCTCTCATTGCTGAAACAAAATATCTGACACTCAACCAAGTTAAAGGTGGAAAGTTTTATTTAGCTCAAAGTTTGTAGACCTGTAAGTCTATAATCACCTGGCTCCAAGGCAAGGTTGCATGGAAGATAGACATGTAAAAAAGAAAGTTTGTGGTGGATACAATATCACAAAGCAACAAGGGATGGCCATGACTCTTTCTATCCCTTATATCTTATCCAGGTCATGTAGAAGCTGTAGTACAAACACACTTAATCCTAGTACCCTTGATCCTAGCATTTCACCATGAATCAATTCCAGGATCACACACTCTAGATCCAACCACCTCTGAAAAAGCCCCATTTATGACCAAATGAGGCTTTGGGGGGACGTCTAGATACAACCTCTAGCAGCAAATATGCTAGAAAATGAGCGTTTTTACTGCCAACTGGGGGATTGACAATTAATTTAGAATACTATTCATTTAAGTGAACAGTCCTTTCTAGAAAGTGCTTACAAATAGAAAGTATTTAGAAAGGGGGTTAAGAAGAGTTTAAATCTTATGAGAGGGTTGTGTTACCATCACAAAAATCTACAAATTTATCATAATTGTCACTCACTCCATTAATAAAAATTAAAAAGAAAAAGATAAACCACATTTGTCAAAAAATGAAATCAAATTGTGTTCCTAAAACTAATGCAAGGTTAAGGACAATGGAAATGACCATATGACCAGCTCTCTTAAAGGTTCTATGAAAAACATCAAGCAATTCTAAGGGAAGGGTAATGTATCTTCCTAAAGTTCTAAAAATGATGGACTGTAGTAACACCAAATTAGAAAAATTTACAAGCTAAATCCCAAGCTTGTAACTTGGTGTAGAGGCAACACCCAAGCTTAAAGTGAAAACTACCAATATGCTGAAATTGATAAGGGAACTGCATTTAAACTCATGTATTTATTGGGAAGCTCCCGTGCAGTAGAGACCTCAATGAATGAGACTGATAAAAAAATATAACTGGTTCAAGACAGGTAAAAGGTAAGCTGGTTGACAGTAGCATAAGGTATGTGGCAGGAGGATGATACACCTACCTGACTGGGTAGCCAGTTGATTACTGAACACATTGAAATTGGGATTCCTGGGAGATAACCAAGTAAAGAAGTCAAGGAAGAAAATATTAAAATTCAAACTTTAGAGAGACATCTTAGCCACTTTTGTTACCTGGTAGTCAGCTTCATCAGTTGGCAACAAAATCATGAAAATGTATGAAGTTCTTCAAAATGTATCCTTACAGAGAATAAATGATCGAAGTGATAGCTATAGAAAAATTATTGAAACATAAAAATGGGAGGGCATGTACAAAGCATAATAGACTCAACCTAATTTTCATCTGGGGATATAATAATCAATTTTTTGACCATCTACACATAGGATTATAGAAGCTACCTCACTCATGCACCTTAAGTGTGTAATACTGGGCTGAAGTCTCATATACGTTTGGCTTGGGTCAATTAGAACAATTGTTTCTGCAATCTTTTATGAAGCAGCAATGAACAACTATACTGTTTACAATTAAAGAGGTAAACAGCTGTAGAAGGGAGCCCTTTTAAATTGTTCTCAGCTCTCAAGGTTAAATTACAGGAAGGCTTTCTCCATTGTACTTTCTCAAGGAGATAAATTTGGAATATTTAACTTTCATAATTCACTTGAAAATGAAACTATTTGAAGCTTGTCATTGCATAACGTAGAAATCTATCATTGCTTTAAACAATTTGATACACTTAGTTCTTCAGTTTTGTCACAGAAACTCCCAAGGCATGTAACTATCTATTTATTCTCAATAAAACTCTTTGTTTCCAAGACGAAGTATAAAAGCTGAAATGTCGGAAAAAGAATATGCATTCTCTCAGTGTTTCAGTTTTGAGATGACTTCTCTAAATTGCAGAATACTTAACCCCAATCACATCTGCCCCTCTTCACAAAAGGGTCATGAAAAGCTTCAGATGTACTGAAATGATTTCCCAAAAGCAATCGCTAGTCCTCTGGGATTGGAAACAAACCCCTCTCTTAAATCAAATGAAATATCCTTGGCCAGAAAATCAACTCTGTCATCAGAGGTGGCATTACAAAAATAAATTTGAGAACTAAACTGAAAGATACACACAGTCCAAGACACTCAGTCCAATTTCAGACAAAGTTATGCACTTTTAATAGTTACTGTTTCCAGGAAAATTCTCCTTAAAGACCCAGGACCTTCTAGGAAATACTACTTCAAGGGGATTTTTCCTTTAGTCAGAAGGTCTTCTCATCTACCATAACTGAAAGCTATGGAGGCCTTACATTGTTAGGAAAAAAATTATTGAATTTTATCCAGTGAAATAATTTGGATTATGTTAGAGTGGATAATTTGGATGTGTAGATATATGGTTAATAATATAAGATGATCCCTTGATTACCTACGTACACATGGGACTCATTTTCAGAAGCCATCTCTAATCCCAGTAGGAGGAGCTGATATAATACCAGCCCAAGTGTTTTTACACTCTCCCTGGAGCAATTTCACAGAGATTAGTGTGTCAAAAGTGTGACACATTATTCTGCCCCTACATTGCTACTGTACCTGCAGGAATGTGCTAATAGAGGTTGAGTCTCCCCTGACTGAGTACAAACTGTCTACCATCAGTATGCACACAGCCTGGAGTGGTAAGAAATTGAACTTTCTCCTGCCCCAACTGTTGAGAGTTGGAGGGTGGGAGTAGCTTGCTATCAGTTTTGTTGTCCTTAAGTCTTTTGTTTCTCTTTTTGATTAGAAGAAAAGAAGTGCTCTGAATGTTGTTTTCAGACTTAGAAAAATTTTCTTCACCTAGGCTAAAATAAAAGCATCACAATAAAAATTGTCACAAACTACAGAGTGACAGGAAGGAGGCAGAGAACTGTTCACCTGGGAGAAACAGAATACTTCACAGAGTGGCAGCACTTCACAGAACATGCCTTCAAACAGTGGGTGATTCTTGAAGTCATCCTTGAGGAATCAGTAGGTATTTTCCAGGAGAGCAAAGCAACAAGAGTATGACCAGCAAGGGAAACAGCACATACAAAAAGAGCAAAAATGAAATGGCAGTATTTTCTTAAAGAAGTAAAATTTATTAATGAAGTCTAAGAAATAAAAAGCAGTGTCTGAAATAGTTAACTCCAACTGTGAGCCTTGTGCAGTACTAATGATACTGCATTTTATTTTCTAAGGGTGAAAACTTCCAATGTAAATTTAAAACAAAAAAAAGGCTCAATCAGAATATCAGTGTAGTCTGACCATGAAGACTGTCACAATGAAAAGGCTCAACAAACCAGCTTCCCAGATACTGATGTTAAACTACTCCTTGCTTTGATGTGAACCTTACACAGAAAGTACTACAATCATATAATGTTCATAATATCTGAAACAGTCAGCCCATGTATATACGTCCTTTGGTCTTATTTCAGCAACTAGAGGAACTGCAACTTGTAGGAAAGGCTGGTGAACATATGTTTTTGAAAGAAATAGGTGACATTTGTGAACAAAAATAGCCAACATAAATAAATTAACAGTAAGTCTTTTCAGTTAAAAAGAGGATAGAATATAGATAGATAGATAGATAGATAGATAGATAGATAGATTTTATAGGGATTACGAGTCATGAGGCTTTAATTTCACACTAAGCAGCGTCCCTTGCTAGGATAATTGTACAAATATCACATGGTTTTAGGTCTTTAGAAATAATAGAGTATTTTAAACTTTAATATCTTCTATAATCAAAATGCTACCCCAGTAAGGACCTAAGTAGGCAAACTACCTTTTTATCTCCCACTGCTACATGTATAGGAACTAAGACCATGCAGCAAGGAACTGGCAGAATTCAAGTAGTATTTCCAATGATCCATAGCTTTTAAAGTTGGGTTTATTCCTTTTTTTACTACTCAAGGATGAAATGTGTACAAAAATAACAGACTTGTGCACATCCTTTGCTACAGCAATTTAGGATTGTAGTAACTCAACCTGACTAGTTTTCAATGGGTTAGGCAAGTTCATCTTAAGCGCTCCATCCACTCCTGCTCACACCACTGGGGAGGGTCAGGTAAAGCTGAGCATCTCAACATTGAATGTACTGGACACCACCTCTCATCTCAGGAGTACTTTTTTCCAAACTTCCTCTTTCTACCTCATAATCTCCTCACTGGAATTATTG
The DNA here is from genome assembly GCA_002564285.1 of Tympanoctomys barrerae. Classification (NCBI taxonomy): domain Eukaryota; kingdom Metazoa; phylum Chordata; class Mammalia; order Rodentia; family Octodontidae; genus Tympanoctomys; species Tympanoctomys barrerae. Next base: position 7,074 of record NDGN011355682.1, on the reverse strand, counting down.
TTGTCTCATTGGCTTAATCACAACCTTTAGAATACCAATGAGGTAACAACTACCATCTTTGGTTTATATAGTAATTTTTCCCAGAAGCTCAAAGAATTCTTTTATGTGCTTCAGGGGCATTGATAAGGATGTTTTTTCTTAGTGAATCTGCCTTTCCCTCTATGCCAAGTTGTTTGACCCCATGGTATTTTCCCTTTCTAATCCCTTGCATTTATAAAAAGTAGAGGATGAAGTGCAAGGGAAAGAAGTGGCACAAAATCATTATATAATTAAAATCCCTGCTTTCTTCTTCCAAACATAGTTTACAAGGGAGGAAGAGCTAAAGAGGTGGATATTAATTCAAAAATTAAGTATAAGCAAAGTGCCAGGCAGTTTAGCTTCCTGAGTTTGCCTGTGGGGTGGTAAAGACATTGCTTTTCTGTCTGCCATGAACAGCATTGTGTAGCATAAAAAGACCTGCAATAGCTAGATTTGAATTACACAGTAGTCAAGCTAGATAATTAAATTTCCCTTCCAGAAAGAATATGTCCCTGCTGAGGAAACCTTATTGCATACTACTGCTCATGGTGACCATTATTAAATTTGCAGGACATGTCTCTGTATTATAACAATTCATTTGAAAGTTATCATTACACAACCCAATAAGGCTGGAAAAGGGAGCAAAACTGCCAGCATAGTTTGAAGAAGGATCCGAAATTCTCTCAAGATTTACTCAACTAAGTGAATCCTAGCTCTGCATCAACAACAAAGACAACAGTTGCCCAAAGAATTGTTGCCTTTTCCTGATGGATGGTAAAGCAGAAAATTTTTATTGCAGGAAAATTGTTTCCAGTACCCTAGAATTGTTTGTTCAACTGTTCTTCTTGGACTCTTATGTAAATTGAGCTCATTTGATATAGAAAGTAGATATAATGGTAAACAACATGAAAATCAGCCCCCTTTATGATTAATGGAATCAAATTCTTCCAGAGATTGTAATTTAGATCATACATGTTATTATGAATAGTTTAATTAAATAGATACACTGCTGTGTTGTATTTTTAAATAAAACTTAAAGTATGTACTATATATAACACAAATACATTTTCATTAGGGTCACAATGATAACTCAAATATTTTGGCTATTATTAATGCTTTCATATTCTCTTTAGAGATAGAGACCAGCATTTCTATCATGTTGTGAGACTTTTAACTCGGGTATCCTTCCACTCTATTTGGTTTGAGAGCAATGAACTGTCTAAGGGACAGTGGTTATACACTATACTTTTTAAAAATCCTCAATAGCATCTAGTTTAGAGTTGTTCTTTAGAAAACACAGAAAAAAAGAAAAATTTGTCAATTGCAAGGTAATTTCTGCCTGTCTCCTTGTACAAGCACAACGTTGTACACAAAAGGATTAAAATGTATAAAGAACTTTGACTTTCACAGTCCTATAGTAGTATTGGAGGAGCAAGACATCTACAGGATGTTATTACTATTTTCAAATGCTTGGGACTTTTGATTATATCAGAAGTCCTAATTTAAAGCCATAACTATAATCCCAGCACTTGGGAGGCAGAAAATAGGAGTATCACTATGAGTCTGATCTATGTAGTGAGACCCTGTAGATCCTGTACTAACTAAATAGATAAAAAATAAATAAAGGCATCACTATACATATAATATGAGTCTTTAAAGGTATTTACCTATTTATCATATTTAAACATTTATTACTTATTTTATTGTTTCCATTTTCCTCCATATTCTTCTAAAAAGCAAATTTTTCCATCAGTGACAGTGACTTAAATAGATGTGGACTAAAGTAGCAGACAAAATGGTCATTTTCATAATAAGTATATGATTTCAGTAAAATGTGTGTTCTTCAGTGTTTCTCCTATTCTGGATCCAAATATGATTTATTGGTGAAAGAAATTGTACCATATTGTTAAAATGATATATTCTTCTGACAGATTTGGAGATGAGATCTTAAATATGATGCATTTTCAGTTACCGAGGAAGCCTTTAGTTGACTACTTCAGATAGTGGCTTTCAGGGTTTTTTTTTACTATAACTTTTTACTTCAATCAGAAATGTATCACATTACCTCACTTAAAAAATTCGCCTAGATCACAGGTACATAGTGAGGACCCAAGCATTATATCTTGGCAAAATAAGGCATTTTATAAATGAGCTCTTAGCAATTTTTCTAGCCTCATTTTAAGTGAAAGTAGGTGGCAATTTTCTAGGTTGACTTTGAGAAAACAGCAAAAGGGGGTTACTTCTCTTTTGGCAGAGAATGTGCTCCCAACATTTTGGAAAATTTCATTTTAGGAAAGACTCCTATCTGTACTTGATTCAGACAAGAGCATTTTAACAATGCCATAATAATCCAGGAAGTCTAGGTGTTATCAAGGAATCAAGAGCAAAGAATTGTGTGAATTCTACTGCTGATTACTTTTTATTAGAATACAACATATATCAAAGGAGTAGAAATTCTAGACAGCTCATTATTAAACAAAAAGATGAATAAAAGCAGGCTGCATTTTATCTAAGTTATCCAGCTGATCAATCAATTCAAATGAGACTTTCTATTGCAAGGATATCTGCCAAACTGGCACTCCAATCGCTGATTGATAGAGGCAACTCAGATTAATATTGGGTCATAAGGAAAGAATGAAATAACCATTCTCCTTTTTACTTATAAATCTCTTAAAGAGATGAGAGGTTCTTAGACAGATAAATAAGATAGCATATCTAAGACACTGTTTTTTGAAAATTTCAGACCATTGTTTGTGTCATTTGGGTTACAAAATGGTTCATTTAATCGCTCATGAAAAATTTAGATTCCCAGTGACACAACTTCAACCTAATGAATGATAATTTGTGGCTTATAAAAATAGTTTGAGTGACTGAGAGTCTCTGCCTTCACTCTATATACTTGATATAAACTATTTAATGGGCCTTTAGACTATACATAGTTTGGGATAACTTTGTATTTCCTTGTGAGTTCTTCTGCCCCTTTGACCAGCTTGAAGGTCCCAGGGATGCTGTGTTGATCTTAAATGGACAGTCTGAAATGTGCTGCAAGTGACAGATTACGGTCAGGAGCCAGCTGTTCACATATTTGATCAGCCAGCAGGAAATCTTTCAGCATCTCTTAAATAAAAAATACAAGATGGTGCCGGTGTTTGGTGACACCGTTTTTAATCTTTGCATTTCTCACTGACAGGAGGTAATGGTTAGCCATGGGAGACCTGTCACATGACAGCAACTTCTTTACTACCAGAAGAGCCACATTATTGTCCCCAAAATTACTTTAATAGAGCATTTGGAGCTACTCATCCTGAAAAAAAATCTCAGGGCATAGAGGTAAAAAAAGAGACTTTTGTTAGTTTTAGATTTTCTTTTCAATTTCTAAATAAGTATATTCCTTCACTAACATTGCTGTCACAATAATCACAGAAATTGAAGCAAAAAAAACATAAGCCTGCATTTTTATTCTAATGTCTTTAAAATTAGGACATAAAATGAACAGATTTATTGATATATCAAATTGGTCAATAAATAAGCAGAAATGGACTGACATTTATAATTCTAGTAACCATCTGTGAAAAGAAAAACCTTTCTTCTTCCATTGAGCAGAATATAAGAATGAGTTTCATTAGAGGGTCCTTCTCTAAAGAATACTTTATCTTTAATTCTAAAACTATTTCAGGAATATTTATCACCAATTTACAGAAGCAGCAGAAATAGCTGCAGTCAATCACTAAAAATCAATATGCATAACAATAATACAAACTGTCCTGACACAATGTAACATAAGGCCATAACTTGATCAATAATGTGCTTTTATAAAAAGCTTTAACAGGCAAAACAGTAACTCAAAACAAAACAATAAAGATGGTCCTGATTTTTGTCACAACTTTCACTTGGACTTTGTTAGCATGTTTTCATACAGTGATGAGAGAAGATGTAACAAAATTTCAAAATATCATTCTCAAATCAATGGTAGAATATATAATTTCAAGAAAGCTTATTTCTGCTATATGTGGGGGGGCATATGGGTACACATGCACATGTGTGCAGGTGGTCAATTTTACAACTTGTATTTCCAAATTTGTGACAAAATATGTAGAGCACAATTTGCTTCAAAAATTCTAACGTTCACTTAGAAATTTGGTGCTTCTCAACCCCAGCATTATTAATCAAACCAGATAATCCTTTATTGTGAACAATTATCTTTTGCAGTGTATTTCTGGTATCATCCCAATACATACTAATAGTCTCCCTTCCTTTCAAATTATGGTCACAATGTCTCCAAACAATGTCAAATTTTCCCAGATGGCAAAAACACTGATCCAAATAAAAAATGGTTGACTCCATTCCTTTACAAGGTATGAAACAAAAGTTTTTCTGGATTCTATTTGGAACTATTGCAAAAGAGGTGAAACTTTTACTAAAATATAATTGAAGGCTTGAAGGTTAAAAATAAAACACAACAACTTAGTCCTCTAATTCCTCTGTTGCAAGTCATCCTGTCAAACTCTGCATGTTTCTCACATCAGAAGCAATTTATCCTCCACTGCTGTCAGTATTCTTAATGTATTCTACCTCAGTAATCAGGTTTTCATTATACCCAAAGAGAAGAATTCCTTATCCACCATCTAGTCCCCACAATGTTCAATGCTGCCCTTTCTAGGAAACACAATGGCAATAAATGAAATCCTAGGACATATATTACTCTCTATGTTAATTCATTAAAAGACTCAATATTTGAAAATGTCAATTCTTTTTCATGCAACCCCCAATCAAAAACCAAAGTTTTCAAGTTAGTTGAATAGGAGATGTAGGGCTTCACAACAGAAAATGAGTATCCACAGACAATAACACTTTTGTGGAAAGTCACAGAATTTAGGAATGAGATTGAAATAGATACACTTGTCACTGTGTACTTCTGCAGAACATAATGAATAACTGATTAGCTCTGTTCAACCTGTGAGATCAAACAATGACACATCAACCTCAGAATCTCCCCCAACTCTTCACATAGGAATGGAAGGAGTCATCAACTATACATTTTCTTAAAGCATATCCTTTGGAGCTCCCTGTTTTGAGCAATGACTTCATACAAACCCAGCCAGGCCCAGCTTCAGAGACGAGTGGTTCTTCCTTGCCAAGAAGCAAGGATGATAAGCTATTCTGCCAGGAATAACTGTGTTGCCTGCCCAGAAACTCCACTTGAGGAGTCCAGAGTCTTTTCTTTCTCTGATCAACAGAATCCAGTTAGCACTTCCTAATGAACTTTAGGAGCAAGATTAGAGAAATCAACATCAACTTCTACCTGCCTGTAGCCATTAACAGATGCATCAAGGACACTGTGCTAGACTACACAGCGAATGTCTATTCCTGAGAAAGAAAACCTTCAAAGGTCAAAAGGAGGGGCCTTTCCTCAAGCGCATAAGCACTGATATAAAGAACCAGAGATGATGAAAGTCAAAATTATAATACCATTTCAGAAAATGAATAAAATCCCAATAATAGACCCTAAAAAATTAGAGACTAATGAAATAATTCAAAATAATCTACTTTAAAAAGCTCAGTGAAGCACAATAAATTATGGACAATAATATAAGTGAAATTTGGATAATAATACACAAGGAAAACAAGAAGCATGACCATAGAAATACCCAAAATAAAAGTTTGCAAGCAAAATAGAATACCTGAAATGAGATTATCATAAACCTAAATGCTATACTCAATAACACAGAAGAGGGGGCCGGGGAGATACCTCAGTAGAATAAGGGCTTACCTGGCAAACACAAGGGCCTGAGTTCAATCCCTGGTTCTGCAAAAAAATAAATAAATAAAATAACACAGAAGACTCAGTGATCTCAATGAGTTATTATTTCTACTTAAAGAAATAATAACTAAAAATTCCTTTAAGAAGGAAGCCAACACTACAGTAAAGTTAGAGGTCTCTGATAAGATTTAATCTCGAATATAGTTCATTAGGACACATAAGAATCAATCTAAATGAAGAAAGATAATCCTGAGGTAATAAGACATAAATATGATATCCTATACAAGGGAGTCAGATTATGGTTGACAGTGAATTTCTCAGCAGAAACCTTGAAAAGAATGAGATAATATATTTAAAGAAAAAAATAACTGTCAATGAGGAATGCTTCAAATGACAAAGCTATTCTTCAAAAACCTTGGTAAAAATAATACATTTCCCAAATAACCAAAAGTTAAAGGTATTCATTACCACTAGACCTGCCTTACAGCAGCTGTTCACATTTAAGTTGAAATGAATTGATAGCCAAAAATATAAAAGTGTAAAATCAATGGTAACATGAATACATGTTCAGGATACTCATATTATTGGTATACAAAGCATTTTTAATTATTCAATATGAGGAAAATACCAAATAATTTAAGCAAGTACTGCCACAATATTTTTTAAATGTATCTAGTGCAGGGTCTACAGGATCTCACTACACAGATCAGACTCGTAGTGATCCTCCCGTTTTCAACCTCCCAAGAGCTGGGATTACAGGTGTGCACCATCACACCTGTATCAATGGCAATGTCAGTGCACCCTGGGAGCATCGCTTGTGGTGCCAGGGATCGAACCGTGGTCCCTGTGCTCTACCTAAGCAGGTGCTTTAGTCTGTTGAGCTATCTGGCCCATCATTACAATAATTTCTTAAGGGATAACAACTGCAAAAGCATGTGATTTTTGATACCAAAATCACAATAAGGGAGAAGTAAAATTGTAAGTGTTTTCTATGCAATCAGACTTCAGTTATTATTGGCCTAAAATATCCTTTTATGTTTTATTTAATCCTCATGGTAATCGCAAAGCAAACCTGTGTTAGTAGATACACCAACAGGAAAGAAAGGAATCAAAGCATACCATTATTGAAAATCATTGAACTACAAAGGAATGTAGAATGAGAAAAAGCACCAAGAATATGTAAACAACCACAAAGCAAACTATAAAAGGATCATGCCCTTACCTATCAATAATTAATGGAGGGCTGGTGAGATGGCTCAGTGGTCTAAAGCACCTACTTAGAACAAGCTTGGCAA
>NDGN011355679.1:0-18270 GCA_002564285.1 Tympanoctomys barrerae | reverse complement strand
GGATGTGTGTCCCCACCCTTTTCTTGATGAACTTGAGAGCGCGTTTGTTCTTGGAGACCTTGAGCAGCTCCATGACGCGCAGCTCATAGGGGGCAAAGCCAAACACCTCCCGGATCATGTCCTGCACGAACTCGGTGTGTTTGGTGAGGCATCTGAGACAGTGGCTGTGTCTCAGTTTGCTCACATTCTTAGTCACCTTGTGGTCCTTATTGGGGCCCATGGCTATGGGATAGCAGAGGATCATGGCTACTGTTCTTCGATGGTTGCTAGGGCCTAGGCTCAGTTTAGCTGGGTTCTCTGCTTCAGAATCTTTCTGGTAGCTGGGTCTGGTGGTGCACACCTATAATCCCAGAAGGCTGGTACTCAGAAGGCTGAGGTAGGAGGATCTTTACAAATTCAAGACCTGCCTCAGCTACAAAATGAACTCAAGGCCAGCCTGAACTGCATAGTAAGACCCTGTCTCAAAAAGACAAAAACAAAACAAAACAACAAAAACCAGAATCTCTCCCTACCTTCCAGGAAGAAGCCAGCCAGGTTAAGGGTCTCACTGAGTCTAACAGGGGCAGGACCAGTTCTAGGCTTCTGTGGTATTGGCAGGATCCAGTTCCTCCAGGGCTGCTGGCTAAGGCTCAGCTCCTAACTGGCTGTGAGCCAGAGGCCCCTTTCAGGGCTTCTCACCAACACAGTAGCTTGTTTCATTAAAATGTGCTGGCCGAGAAGTTCAAGGAAGGTAAGGAGGAGACTGTGCTACAGAGAAGGAAGCCGCAGACTTCTGTAATCTAGTTGATACCCCCCAAGAAGTCATTTTAAGTTCTTGCTTATGATGTCCTGGGTCCTACATCAGGTACCTCGCATGAGTTAAAGATCTCATGTAATTCTCACAACAACAGTGTAGCACAGATGTTATTATCTCCAGTGTAAAGAAAACACAAAGGGGCTGGAGAGATGGCTCAGACTAAGCACTTGCCTGGCAAGCACAAGGGCATGAGTTCAATCCTTGGTTCCACCAAAAAGAAAAAAAAAAAAAGAAAGAAAGAAAGAAAAAAAGAAAGAAAGAAAACATGAACTTCAGATGGATGAAACAGCTGGCTGTAGGTCAAATGCTAAGCAGAGGAACAACATTCAGAGTGAGCACTGTCAAACTCCAAAGCCCATGCCTGCGCAGCACCGCTGCTGCGCTGCTCTTCAGCTGAGCACGCCAATGACTTTAACTGGCTCCCTTCTTTCTAGTTCCACGGTCAATCCCCCAAGTCCAGACTTCCTACTCCGCTGATGATAACGGTCTTTGTAGCATACCTTCCTAGTCTAAGTCTCTCCCTTCAATCTTACTATAACTCTCTTCTTCTTTGGTACCAGATTTATCTTAATCCTTAGCCTCCAAAATTAGTACCATCTCCCTTCCTTAACATAGAATTGCAGAATGTTAGTATCATCGGACATATTTATCCAGTTTAAAAAGTGCTTCACAATCTCCTATTTCCTTCTTCTTCTTCTTTTTTGTTTTTTCTACTGGGATTGAACTTGGGACCTTGTGCCTGCCAGGCAGGCACTTAAACCGCTGAGCTATCTCCCTGGCCCTATTCTCCTATTTCCTATCAAAGAAGCACAAGAGTGTGAGAGCTGGAGAGCACAGCTTTCTATTCTATGCAACTTCTTTCAGAAGCGAATTGTCCCTGAGTTATTAGAAGGAGGCAGGTCAGGCTACCAATGCCACTACACTTGTAATAAACTCATGGCTACATAGTGCTAGAAAATCTAAGACTTCATGGACAATGAGGTATCGAGAGCAGTTCTGGGGAAGAACAGTCTCTGGCTCTCTTCACTGAATTGGATGCTGGACTGATTGGATCCCCTCAAACACTTTCTCTGATGGAATCACAGAGACAGTGGGAACTTGGATGTAACTGACAATGAGGAAATAATATCAAAAGTGATGCAGCAGTCAGTAAATGCAAAGATGAGAGAGGGAAGAAGCTAAGGTTGTCAACTGGATGGATGGCAGCACTGCCTGTGGGAACAAGGAACTCTGGAGGGTGAAGCAGCTTTGCTAATGCTATGGCGGTTAGATTGGGAAGTGGGGCAGTTACATGAAACCAGAAGGGCAAGAAGCTGGTGGCTGTTGAACCAGAGTAATCGACCCAAAGAGGTCCTCTGACCTGTTAGCTCTGTTTGTGTTAAATTTCTATGAATAGGCAAAAAAGAAGAACATTGATTCAGTTGCAGAGTTAGGGAAGAGTGTGATCAGTCACTAACTCAGAAATTACAGAAACATAAAAAGGATTTGTTTGTTTGTTGAAGGGTGAGATACATTTCAGCATGTTTGTTGGTACCAGTAATGAGGATGTGTCAGTTATTGCTACAAAACTGCCGTGAAATAAATCACCCTCCAATTTGGTGATTTACAGTCATTTATTGTTAGGTCTGTAGATCAGATGATTCACTGAACTCAGCTTGGGTGGCTCCATTTTGCTCTTTATGTCTTTTCTATCTGGGCCAAGGTAATGTAGAAATGTCATCTCTGCGGCAATGGCAGAGAGGCACAGGGAGGCCTAGGTTTGGAACCCACCAACTGATGCTTCCAACTTGGATGAACAAAGGAATCACAAAGCTGGACACAAAGGGGGCAAGGAAAGATTGCCAGCCCCTAACTTTAAGGAAAGAATAAAGTCATACAGCAAAAGGCAGCTAGTAGGCCAGGCCTGGTGGTGCTCACTTGTAGTCCTAGAACATGGGAGGCTGAAGCAGGAGAATCACTGTGAGTTTGAGGCCAGCCTGGACTACAAAGTGAGTTCTAGGCCAACCTGAATTGTATAATGAAACCCTGTCTCAAAACGACCAAAAAAAAAAAAAGGGAAACCAAGTGTATTACAGTGTTGCCTATTGTAACTTCTGGGTTGGGCCCTCATGATCCACAGCCTTATTCCCTGCAGGCTGAAGGTAGTTCTGGAAGGAGCTTGAATCCTAGCCGAGTTCAAATACTCTCAGGGGTCATGAGTGGCAGACAGGTTGTGTGGCATCTGGCTACTCTGGTGAAGCCAAAACCTGGGGGAAACCTCAGTTACAGGTCCAGAAATTCAGCCTCAGAAGAAAAGAGTGGGAAAGAGTGGAGAGATAGGCAGAAGTGGGGAGAAGCTGGGTTGGGAGGGCCTGCAGCCTGAATGGGGGGGGGGGCAGGAGGGCAAGGTGAGAGAGAGAGCGAGCTGGCAAGGCATGCACACGTGCACAGGGAACACGGTGCCTGGGGAACAAAACAGCACAACCAGGAAGAGCAGCAAGAGTAACAGACGAAGAAACAGCCTGCTCATACAATGCTCTTATCTTCAGGTCCTCTGCAATGGGCTCAGTGAGATCCCCTTTATCTTTCCAATAATCACTTTTCACATGGATCAGTTTGAGTGGGACTATGTTCTTTGTACACCTTAAGTTCCTCAAAGAAAATATTTGCATACTTGATTTCACACAATCTGTTCATAATTATGTTCACTCAATTAACCAGCAGCAAGGTCAACCCTTCATGTGTTCACATCACCTTGCCACTGAGGATTAAAAAAAATCTTCCAGTCCCTGCCCATATGGAGATTAAGTCAAGATCAGGGGAAGAGGAAATTACACCCTTGAATAGTTAAAAAACAGTCCAAGACACGTGAGGACCATCTGGTGAGTTCTTCAGAGAGGGTCACAGAAGGCTATCAAAAAGGTGGCTGCAGTGGGCAGGTGAGGCTTATCTAGAAGATTCAGGACTAGAGTCAGGTCTATAGGAGGCCTGAGCCCTGAACTCCCATTTCCTAAATGAAGGTGCCCTCGCCTAGACTGCAGGAATTAGAGCTCCAAGGAATAAAAATACTTCGCAAATAATATCAATCTTGCAAACATACTTATACTCTCAGACGTTTGAGGAAGAATGTGCTGGCAAGCACAGGCAGGGGAGATTAAGAGCAGGAGAATAGACGGGATACGTGCAGAAGCCAGTAGAGAAGGGTAGAAAAGAACCGGGACCCTCTTGATGTTTTTCATTCCCCATCAGAGACTCATTTCAGCTGGTGGCAATCCCAAGACCATCATTTTCAGATGCTCCCAGGTGATATTGCAGAGACCTGTTCATCAGAATCATCTTAGTGGTGACTTATCAGAGTTATCGTAGTGATCTGGAATGGTGTGAAAAACATACACTTGGTGAAACATCAAGTGAACTACATGTTACTGCTGTCCAGAGAACCCTGGAAATGTGATCCTCATAAACCAAGTTACCCTTATTCAATGGAGCCTCTCAATAGTGCCCCTCAGAACTTCCTGCACATCCAATCACCTGGAAATCTCTGATTCAGGTAGGTTTGAGAGTCCTCTCTTTGAGCTGTGAAGCCTTAGGGTAGTGGTTCCCCTGATTACCCTGCACGCTAGAATCATCTAGGGGAGTTTTATTAACCAATGATGTGTGTTTGTACCCTCCCCACCAGGTAGTTTAATTAGTCCGGGAAGGCTATAGACTTTGCAATTTGCAATGATCTCCATGTGACTCTAAGGGGAAGAGAAGCTTATAAGCCACAGTTCTGGGGCTTGCAGCTGAATGGTGAAGATCAGATGCAAGGCAAGGAGTCCGCTGTGGGCAGAGATGTGAATTTCAGACTCATTTAAACTATGCAAGGTTAGAGAGCAGCGGCGGGTGGGCAACAATTCACACTGAAGCAGTGCTGTGGGTCATAGGGCTACCTAGAAGCTTTAAACCCCACACGCAGATGCCCCAACCTCCCACACCGAGAAGGGGTCGGGCCAAAGCTTGGTTCCCACGCGCATGCGCATCCCAGAGGCCTCAGCGGAGCCCTTCGGAGCATGCGCGGCATGGAGGTGGGCGGGGCTGCAGTCCGTGGGACCGAACTCCCGGAAGTGCACGGGGTTGCACGTCGGGTGTGTGGGATCCCGGCAGTGGCTAGTGTTTCGGCACGTGGTTGCGTCCTGGCCCGCGAGCGCCCTGGAGCCACCGGGCTCGGTCGCGGAGGCGGTGTCGTCCCTGACCATCGCTGATGCGTTCGTTGCGGCTGACGAGAGCCCAGCCCCACCCCCGCCGCGCCCGGCCCTCCCTCGGAGTTTCATCTGTTCCTTCCCCGATTGCGGTGCCAGTTACAACAAGGCCTGGAAGCTCGAGGCGCACCTGTGCAAGCACACTGGGGAGGTAACGGGCCGCCGAGGGGCGCAGCGCCCACCCCTAGCTCCCCGGAAGGCGCGTGCGCCATCGGCGGCATCCGGGGCTTAGGTTAAGGAACGTCCTGAGTAAGGGCGCAAGAGTTTAGGAGCTTGGTGCTGGCACTGTGATATCTTTGCCATAGGCTAACGGCTCCGAAGCAACCTTTTCCCCTACTTTGATCTGGCGTTTCAGCGGGTCAGCACCACCCAATAATCCGCGAACACGTGCACAAATGAAAAGCGCGTCCCCACCAAGCCCTACGCTAAGCCGACTCCTAGAGAGCTGCTACCCAGAACCACTTCCTATGTACTAGGCAGAGCTGTGCAAGCAGCCCTTTCCCCTGGCACCTCTGCCCCCTGCTTTATGCACCCCATCCGGCTTTCAGCAGTCTCGCCCAGCAACAGGCTTGTCAATAACATCCTTTATGCTCAGCCTCTCTACCCTTGCTCATGCCTATTCCACATCCCCGACCCTCCAAACTGTGGGCTCTCTGTTGCCTGTATGTCCAGCGTTCTTTTTAGACTTGCTTGGTGTATTTTGGACATTGGCACTACTGGCTTTTTCGTACATGTTGAAACGCACAGATGTGACAGTTATTGAGCCAGCTTCGTGCATGACTGGAGCAGCTCGAAGTTCTGTGGCCGTCCTGTAGCGCAGCTCTCCTGTCTTCCAGGCCACTGGCTTTGCTCATGTCTTGGTACCTCCTTCCTCGTCGTGATGGTTGGCTTTCCACAATCAGATACTCAAAGCTAACTAGTTCAGAGTGTCCCCATTCCGTGGCAGTTGCAGTTAGAGCTGTGAGCTGCTTTTCCTGCTTTGCTGTAGCACCTGTCAGTACTGTCTGGTGTGACACGTTTGTACAGCTGCACCCAGCATTCATTTACTCCAGACACTGGGCTTGATGAGGGTGAGACAGAGCCTGTGCCTTCTCTGCCCTGGGCTGACTTTACATGGTGAAATCATGCAGGCGGAGATCTATACAGATGAGATTGCTAACTGCAGGGTGATGTAGGAGAGAACGTTGCTAGGGAAGCCTGGTTAGGGGCAGGTTAGCAATGTTGCACTGTTCCTAGGTATCATCATCCTTGCTGAGAGAAAGCCATCTCCAGAGGGGAAGTCTATAGCTGTGCCTGTTAGATGTCTTAGGCTTTTAATATATAATCAGAATTATTGACAGGATTGACATGTTTTTTCTTTCCTTTCTTCTAGAGGCCATTTGCTTGTAAATATGAGGGCTGTGGCAAGGCCTTCGTCAGAGACTACCATCTGAGTCGGCACATCCTGATTCATACTGGAGAGAAGCCTTTTATGTGAGTGGAGAGCTGGGTTTAGGCTTTGATGTGGGCTGTGTGTAGCACATCGAGCTGGTGAGATATAGCTAACTCACAAGACCAAGACTGTAAAGCTGCTTTCATGTTCATATGTAAGAAAGTATGTTGTTATTGTTTTGGTGGACCCAGGTTGAACTCAGGTCCTTGCGCTTGCCAGGCAATTGCTTATTCTACTGAGCCATCTCCCTGGCCCCTGAGAATATGTTTTGACTGTGGGAGAGAGGAAGGCTGTAGTGGGTCATTTGTGAATAAATTCAGGAATGAGTTCATCTCAACTTCTCTGGTGTTTGTGTTCTCTCATTCCCTTTAAAAATATTTAGTAAATGGGAAATCAAGCTGGAAAAACAGTTTGGAAACACATTAGGTAGAAAGCAGTTCTTAGGAAATCCTTGGATTAGCATGTCAGGTCTTAGGGACAATCTTATTTGTGGATAGTAAGCTGCTGGGATAGGAGGCATAGGCATGGGGCTGGGTCCATGTGCACAGGACAGTGTGGAGAGGAGGCCATTGCCGTGGGGATAGCAGTGTGGTTCCTTCCCCTCCCTATGCCCAGCCTCCCTCTCTTTAGCTCCAGGTTGCTGGCTTATTGGCCAGTGGTACTTGGATATCTCTGGGGCTGCTTTGATTTCACTTGACCAGTTTTGCTCACAGTAGCAAGAGAGAGCTAACACCTTTGATCTTCTATTCCCCTATTGTTGGCTGGGTCAGTGATACTACTGTCACTGGTGATACACAGAAAGATAAGGTGGGTTAAGGTTAGGGTTAGGAAAAAAAAAAGATAAGGTGGTTTCCTCCCTCTTTTCCATCACCTACAGCACAGATGTCATAAGGTCCTTATACTCCTGGACCTCCATCTACCCTGCAGCTGTCCCAGGGTGAGCCGTAAGGCCTCACGCACTGGGAGCCCCTGCTATCACATGGATGAGCAAGGGGAAGAGTTGAGCCTCCACTGTAGACAGTTTGAGGACCAGATGCCAGTATGAGTGGCTTGAAGACATGCCAGGAAACTAGGTTTTCTGAGTTATTTTTTAAAAATACAGTTTATAGTGACATTTCATGCAAAATTAAAATTAACAAATTCTGTATTGGGACTCGTTAGATTTATGCATGATTTAAGGCTGAGTACATTTGAGGCCTTCAAGTGTAAAACAGCATCACCTGACTTGATGGTCATTGAAGCTGAGGCCTGCATGGTGCGGCTTAATTAGCACTTTGGGATTTTCTGTCTCTTTCCTTTTTGGTGTTGCTGGAACCCAAGGCTGCACATACTAAGCACATGTTTTCCCCCTAAGTTACACCCCAACACAACATTAGGGAATTGACTGAAAACTGTTTTATACTATTCTTTAGAATAATTAGCCTTTATAAAGATATCTACATATTAAAACTTTACTTTGGTTTATACAATTTCTTACAGTTGCACAGCTGGTGGTTGTGATCAGAAATTCAACACCAAATCAAACCTGAAAAAACATTTTGAACGCAAACATGAAAATCAGCAAAAACAGTATGTGGTAAGTCTGATGATTGTACATGGTTAAATTTTGTGACTTTGTTTTTACATTTCTTATGTTTCTAAAGTTTTCATCATCCAAGTTTGGTCTGTCAAATATCTAAATTAATCTGGCCTTGGCTATCCTAATGATTTATTTATTTACTTTTTGGCTATCCTAATTATGAAAGTATTAATTTGTAAACCTTGTGTGCATTAAAGTGTATCACTGGGCAAGACCTCCCTGAAAATGTTTTTGCTTTTTGTACTGTTGTTAATCTTTAAAGCTTCTTGATTTAAAGTGGTTTTTTTTTTTCAGAACCGGGGATTGAACTCAGGCCCTTGCACTTGCCAGGCAAGTGCTTATTCTACTGAGCTATCTCCCTGGCCCCCTAAAGTGTAGGGGCCAACCAGATAGCTCAGTAGACTAAAGCACCTACTTAGGCAGAGTGCAGCGGCTGGGGTTCCATCCCCGGTATGCTGTGCCAGCCCCACCACCAGGGTGCGCTGAGCCTCCACTGAGTCTGGGTGTGGTAACCCCAGCTCTTGGGAGGCTAAACACAGGTGGATCACCACCAGTCCATTCTATGTAGTGAGACCCTGTAGACCCTGTACTTAAGAAAAAAAAAAAAAAAGTATATTTTGGCTGTAACTATAAGAGTAAAAGTTGCAAATGCATAATCTCCAAAATAGTTTTAGCTTCGGATTGTTATGAACTTTATTTTTTTTCAAGACTAACAGACCTTTGCTCAACAGTGTAGTTTTGAAAATTGCAAGAAGGCCTTTAAGAAACACCAGCAGCTGAAAATCCATCAGTGCCAGCACCGAAGGGAGCCGCCGTTCAGGTGGGGGTCAGGTGTGGCTGAGGATCTGAAATGCTCATTGTGCAGACTAGGGCATGTGGCCAGGAGCATGCATCCTGAAGCCCACTTCCCAAGCAGCACTTTATGGCAAATAATGTACATTTATGTGGTATTTGAAAAGTTAAATTTTGATTTTGTTTCTTTAAAAGAAGTATTTAACTTGTTTCAGAATAATTTTTTGAGGCTATTACAGTGTGGTTAAGCTTGGTGGAAAGGCTGCAGGACAACTTTTAACTATTAAGGTGGAGCCTGTTGACTTTTCTGAAATGCCAGTGTGAAGACCCGAGTTATTCTTCTCCCACAGAACATAACAGAAGTAACCAGCCTCAGCCTGCAGAGGATGTCCTCAGAACATGCAAGGGTGGCTGACAGCATGGAATTGAGCTGGGAAGGGTGCTGAGAGTGAATTCTGCCACCTCACACCAGTGGCTTGATGGTGGCTGGGCTGGTGTTGCTTTTGGCTGCCCTCTGCCCCGCAATCACTGTGGTGGCAGTGCTGCCCTGGCTTGCAGGTCTGCAAACAGTCTGTATGCTCTGAGCAGGCTCAGCCTTGCAGCAGTGGTTTCTTACCATACAACCCCTGTGTAGCATCATTACATAGACAGCTCAGGATGGCCTGGGTTTCTTATACCAAGTTGGACAACCTGCCAAAGTGACTGTGACTGTAGCCAGGAAAGCAGAGTAACCATCAGGGTATAAAATTGAAAACAGTGTTGAATTTGGTCACAGAAGCAAAAAAAAAAAAAAAAAAGCTTTCTTTCTCTTAAAATAGTTCATTTTACTGCAGGGCTGGTCAAGTAACTTGATTTTCACCTGTGATTAGATCTGCTTTTTAGATCTTATATTTCTCTGGCTGCTTTTGTTATTGAAAGAGGCAAGACTTTGCTAAGAGAGCCAAGACAGAGTACCATTTACCTTAAGTGGAATATTCTGAAATGGATCCGCTAATATATCCTGCGTTCTAACCCAGGTGTACCCAGGAGGGATGTGGGAAGCACTTTGCCTCACCTAGCAGCCTGAAGCGACATGGGAAAGTCCACAAGGGTAGGTGTGGATGGCCTTGTGTGTCTCATGGAAAACACTGACAATAGGAGGTGTTTCATTCATTCTGTGTATTTATACTGATTGTGATTCTTTGACTGCTTGGTGCTCTCTGGTCTATTCCATAGTCATGCTGAGGGGATAGGAGATACACAGGCAGGAAGGATGTGGCCTGCTGCCTCAGCTTCTTCTATCAGAGCAGCAGGGGGGCTGTCTGGTCTTTCACCCCTGTAACTGCTACGCACACGCAGTGCTGTGCTGCTGAGGCCCAGTGCTTGTTGTGCTGTCTCTTAGGGTTGGTCTGTGTACCTGCCAGAATTTAGCTGCTGTAATTTTTAACCTCTTCTGTCCATGCCCGTGCTGTTCTTTCCATTTGGCCATTCAAAAGGCTGGGGTGATTGGCAGTGTTCAGACACATGACATTTTAGCATAACAGAAAACACTTGATTTTGATTCCATCAGCTACTTGTACCTGTTGTTTCCAAGGGTGGTTTTTGTTATCTCTGCACCAATTTCTCAGGTCCTAGAATTTAAGGTTTCTAATTTTTAACAAGATATTAGTGAAGCAAGATGGGGTGGCACACACCTGTAATCCCAGCATTTAGGAGGCTGAGGCAGGAGGATCACTGAGTTTGAGCTCAGCCTGGGCTACATAATGAGTTCAAAGCTAGTATAAACTAGATAGCAAGACTCTGTCTCAAAAACAAGAGATCAGTGAGCAAGTGTAAAGGCAGGCACTTAGTTTGTTTCTAGTGGGTGAAATTTAGCCTGGCATTTACATAATCCAGTTCCAGTGCTTTTCACACTGTCCTTTTTGCAGGTTTGTTTTCTTCTGTGACTCTACCCTACTCCTTTCCTGCTTGTGAAATTGGGTGCAAGGCTAGACCTTAGAACTGGCCAGGATGTGGGCAGTGTTAGTCTGCCAAGGACAAAGGGGCCACAGAGCTCTTTTGCCAAGGGAAGAAAGAAGTGAACCCTGAGCAGGCAGGGAAGGGATACATACATTAAGAGGGGTTGGGGTAAGACAGCTGACTCCACAGGCTGCCCACCAGCCTACCAGACAGCTTGCTGGGGAAAAACCCTGGCATGAAGCTTGTTGGTGGGCGGTTGTGTAGTTTCATATCACATAAACCTTTGTCAGCTTATGTTCCCCTCAAGTCCTGCAGGACAGAAATTACTGGGAGACAGGAGGAAGATTATGTCAGCAAATAAAGTTCTAGTCTAATCATAATTGGTATTGACTGGATTTTCACAAAAGGAAATGCACAGGTTTTTTTTTTTCTCCATACAGGCTACATGTGTCAAAAGGGATGTTCTTTTGTAGCCAAAACATGGACAGAACTTCAGAAACATATGCGAGAGACCCATAAAGGTAAGGCAGGCATAAAGGAATGGAACAAGTATTTGCTGTGGGTAAAGCTTTCAGAGTGAAACAGTCAGTGTGTATAGTGAAGCAAGGGAATTCCGTTTTCTGTTTTCCTTGGCTTATTGGCAGGTGAGTGCAATGGTGCCAGCCTGAGAGTGCCACCTTGCAGACTTAGTACAGGAAGGCTGTGGAAGGCTCCAGTAGTCTCGGGGGCACTGATGCCCTGGCAGTGCCAGGAAACGGTGCCTGACATGGGGGACAAGAAAGGATGCAGTGTGAGCAGTGATTGCATTTTCGTAGTAGTCACCATGCTGAGACACTGTACTTCAACTCAACACCCACAGCTTTTGGGAGTGATTTAAGAATTTTGAACTTCAGCAAACCCCCAGTGGTAAAAAAGAGGGCTAGAGTTTCCAGAGAAATTTCTGACATATATCTAGTCATAGGCCTTGGACAATGACCATGTTATCCACTTAGAGAGTTTTTTCTATATGATGATAACTTGGGGAATTTGTGTCTGCTTCCTCAGAGGAAATACTGTGTGAAGTATGCCAGAAAACATTTAAGCGCAAAGATTACCTTAAGCAGCACATGAAAACTCACGCCCCAGAAAGGGCCGTGTGTCGATGTCCAAGAGAAGGCTGCGGTCGAACCTACACAACTGTGTTCAATCTCCAGAGCCATATTCTCTCTTTCCATGAGGAACAGCGCCCATTTGTATGTGAACACGCTGGCTGCAGCAAAACATTTGCCATGAAAGTAAGTGCTTCCGCCTGCCCCATGCTGTCCTGCTGCTCTTGGGATGAGTCCTGTTTGAGCAGGGCTGACACGTCTACCACTCATGCTGCAGCTGGGGTGGTCCTTCACTCATGTCTGTAGGCTGCAGGTCAGCTGAGACAAGCAGGTCTTAAAACATGCCGTGAGCCAGCACAGGCATCCGATGGGAGCCCACTGCAGATTCCCAGGCTGTGCCGAGTCAGAATCTCCATTGTGGGTAGGCCCAGCACTACCCACCCAACAGGTGCTGGTGGGAGGGCCAGTGACCTTGATATCTATACTTGCTACCCAGGGTGTGCTGGTGCTGTGTGTCCCTTTAAATCTGAGAAAAGAATAAGCACATGATGTGGGACCAGACATTCAGGGGCTCCAGCCTGGGCTTAGCACTGTTGAGTCAGGGAAAAGGATGATGTGCAGTGAAGCGGGAGGCTCACCCTGGCTGGTGTCTCAGCGGGTTCTTGCTGTGAATTATCAGGGACTGCAGAGAGACCTGAGTGAGGTTCACTCAGAAAACACCAGGGGCCAGCATTAGCAGTGGGGACACCAGGCATGTTTCCCCATGTTCATGAAGGCTGTTTGGATTGGATCAGTTAAAAGCACTCTCTTCTGCTTTGAAGAGCTCATTTACAACAAGCCTTTCCCTTAGGATAGAACCAGGAGCTGCAGGTGGGTGGAATCGCATAAATTCCTAACACAGGTCCTTGCAGAAAGGCATAGGTCCAGGAGTTAAGAAGTCTTCCCTGGGTTCTAGGGGGAAAGGGAGGTCACTGTGTTAGCAGAAGGAAGGCTGACGGTTTTTATAACTTGTGGAGATTTCATGTTAATAGATACTAGTGTTGGTGCTTTTAACATTCAGTGTTTTTCTTTCCCTTCACTCTAGCAAAGTCTCACTAGGCATGCCATTGTGCATGATCCTGACAGGAAGAAAATGAAGCTCAAGGTAAGTTGATGCTACTTGGTACAGCTTTCATGTTCATTCCACAGCTGGAATATTCTCATCCCCTTTACTCAGAAACTGCTGTTTGTTGAAGAGCGGTTCTCTGTAAAGGAGGACATGTACAACTACTATAAACGAACCCAGGTAATGGGCCAGCCACATAGCTCAGCAGATTAAAGCTCCAGCTTAAGCAGACACAGGGACTGGTGTTCAATCCCCAGCATACTGTGCCAGCCCTGCCCCTGGGGCATGCTGAGACTAAGACTGGGCGTCGTGTTGCGTGCCTGTAATCCCAGCACTTGGGGAGGTTGAAAACAGGACGGTCACTACAAGTCTGATCTGTATGAGACCCTATATCCTCTGTACTAAACACATTAAAGAAAAAAAATGATAAATTTGATTTTGAATTCTGGTTGTTTGCCTTCCTTATTCCCATAGGTAAAACCATCCCGTGGGAAACGGAGCTTGGCCTCTCGCCTCAGTGGATATATCCCTCCCAAAAAGAAACAAGAGCAGGACTCGTCGTTGGCTGCAAATGGAGAGGTGGAGAGCTATGTGGAAGACAGGGCGCTCTCCAGTTGCAGTACTTGCCCCCCGCTGGGGTTACCTGGCCTTGGTGAAGGGCTACAGACCAGTGAGCTTATTAGAGCTTAGAAGCCTATTTTTCTTTATTAAAATCATGGGTGTGCCACATCTGATTCCCTGCCATTTCCATTTTCTTTGTTCAAAGTATCTCTTTTTTCAGTTTGAGAGTCCGCATATGTCTTCTCTTCTTTCTTGCTCAGATGACGAAGAATGCACATTAAAGCTGTTCCTCCTTTAACAGCTTGTGGTCTGGACAAAAAGGTAGCTACTCCAGGCATGGTCTGAAGTATCTGATCAAATATTTCCTCCTGCAAAAGAAACAGTCCAAGATTAATTCAAAATCAGTGTCTCTGATGCTTTCTGTTAGTGCTCAAACAATAAAAAGCAGCATCCTGGAATTGCTGCTGATTTAAGTGACTGGTTGATTAAGTCCCATGTCTGGTTCCATGACTGAGGTCTGTACAGTAACCCTCAGTGACTAAACTTGAGTCTGCCCTCTGTCACAGCTCTGAGAGGCTACCTCTATCCCTAGACTACCCGCTCCCCAAAACAAGTATCAAACACCAGGTCTGAGTATTGGCAGAGTATCTTTATCTCCAACACAGATCAGTTCAGTTCCTATTGGTGATGCTGAGAATTACTTGAGGGGATTTTTTTAAAAGGCACCTTGTGCTCCCAAAATTTCTAATCAGCCAGGCTAAGCCTGGGCCTGGGTTGAAGACCACATACTAAGGCTGCCGGGAGTGGGGAGGGTAAAGTCATCCAGCTTAAAGTAGGACACAGAAAGTGAACTGGGATTGTGAAATGATGTATCTTCTAGCAGACAGTTTAGCCCATAGCATGCTGCTTATAAGCACTTGAGACAACCTAAAAGGTGAATCTATCAAGTTTTTAGTTTTCCTACTCAAAAAGTTAGATATTCTAATTTGTAAAATAAGATACAGCTTTTACATTACAATGTTTTTATACAGCAAAATAGGCCATATGGAAGCACCTTGATACAGCACGTTTCATTTAAAAAATAAATAAATTACTACTACCAGATAGTAGGATTACTAGTCACTTTTCTTTGCCTTTAATTTTTCCAGATTTCCTACAAGTGCAATTTCACATCAGAAAACCAAAATTCAAGTGCTCATGCTTAGCTTCACTTACTGCTTTATTTTCTGGTTCATCTGCATGTTTCCTCTTCTTTATGGTGATTTGAACCTGATATTTCTTCTCAATCCACTGCTGAATCTGTTTACACTTTGTGTCCAAGTCATGTTGTCCAATACTTGTGGAAAAAGTCAGTTCCTTTTTCACAGTTGGTCCTGGTTTGAGACAGCAAGATTTGGGGCAAGGAATACTTAGGAGTCTCCTTTGAGACTGAATTTCCCCTACCTCAGAACACCTCTGGTTGCACAGGATGCCTGATGATCCCCTCAGTTGCAGAGAGAGCAATCAGTGACTGCCTTATTAAATGCGACAGACAGCAAAGTAGCAATTTATCTGTCAAGCAATGGTATTTAAGTCCAATAAGGTTTTTGCATCATGCACAGCAGAACTATAAATCAGGAATAAAAATCATCCAAGAAAAGAACATGAATGGGCAAATCAGGGAAAAAAGCTCAAATGGTTGAAGGAAATACATTGAAACAGTAACAGTTTCCCATCATTAGCATGAAAAAAATCAGTGGGACAGTACCAAGGGTGGGTGAGAATGTACAGGAGGGGATTTCACACACTGCCGATGAGAGTGACTTGACTGGTTTGGTTCACAGAACCTAAAGGATGTCCAAACATTCATGATAATGGAAAACTGGGAGCAAGCCCAGTGTCGTGAAAATGGGTTAACAAATTTGATACAGTCTTACTATGGGATGTCACATGGTAATTATAATAAATTAGCTACAGCTATTATATGTATAATGGATAGATCTTGAAACAATAGCATGCCATTTATATCTTTTTAGACAAAATCTGTACTGTTTATGAATGTATCTGTGTTGACAGTCACTACATTGTCTGTACCTATACATGGAAGCCATGAGAGTAAGCAGGGACCGCTAGGAGGGGAGGATGGGAAGGCAGAAAGGAGTGGGGACTTTATCTTTTCTCTTAATACTTTCTAGACCCTAAAGTTCAACCATGTTAACACTTGTCCTTTTGGATCATGGGTAGGTAGTGTTCATCATACTACATGTATGCTTTTAAATTTTCCAAACAAAAATTGTTTTATTTTGATTTTTCTTTGTTTGTTTGTTTTTTAATGATGTGGCTTTGGGGGATGAAAGTTGTTGAAGACTGAGTCCAGAACTTTCACACTGAGGTATATATATCCCCAGGGCCAACCCCTCTCCCTTCCCTTTTTTTTGAGTCAGGACCTCACCATGCTACTAAGTTGTCCAGCCTGGGTTTAAACTTGCTATCCTGCTTCAGCCTCCCACAGTGCTGAGAATATGGGTGTGCACCACCATTCCTGGCAAAAAGTTTTGAACATCACTTTGCTCTGCCATAGTTCCTACCAGTAGGTTCTAAAGCCTCATTAGGATAAAGTAATTCCTTAAACATATCAGGCCGCCCAATTTTTCCAGTCTCTTAACACTGAGCAGGCTAAGGCAGGAGGATTCTAAGTTTGTGCTCAGCCTAGGCAACTTAGCAAAACCCTGCCTCAAAATAAAAAACAAAAGGACTGAGAATGTAGCTCAGTGTGAGGGTTCTGGGTTCAATCTCCAGTACAACAAAGACTAAGCCAAGTAATTTGCTTTTCTCAAGGTACACAACTCATGACAGCTGGATGAGAACCAGTCTCCTGACTCCTGTCCCAACACTTTTCCTACTGAGCAGTCTTCCATCATGACCACATTTTAGGGGCCATGAGAAACAACTTCCTTAATATCCACATACGGCTTCCTCTAGGATTCACTGACCAGTGCCTGGGAAAGTGAATGGTCATGTATACAAATGAGCATTGTGACAAAATACTTGGGCAAGACAAATGTACAAATCTTGTACACACCTGTAATCCTGGCTTTCTGGGAGGCTCAGAAGGCCACACATGGGAGCCCAGCCTGGACAATTTAGCAAGACTATCTCAAAAAATAAAGCCCTGAGGAGGCAGCTCTGTGTGATCTCTGGTATCATGAGAAACTTGAAACCACCTCTTGTGAATCTCTTTGCATTCTACCCCTCATGATGTGCCATCTGGGCACAGTGCCACGAGACCAGGGAAGAAGAGGTTCTATCATTTTGGTTTGTTTGCCTTGCATTTCAGGCCAAAAGGGAGAGAGACAATGGAAACAAGGTATCAAGGAAAAATGGAAAAAAGAATGGAAATACGTGAGGGGTGAGGAAGGCAACAGACACTGGGAATGCCAGTGAGGGCATGAGTGCTTTGACTTTTCCAGTTTCTCATCTTCCATTGTTATAAGCACTTTGGAACATGCAGAAAGTTAAACTGCTTGTTTGTAATCATTAGAGATCGGGGAGCTGACAGCAAAACGCTCACCAGCTTTGGGTTTGGCCTTCTCCTGCTCCCGGCGTCTTAGGCGCTCCTCGTGGATCTGTATGCCTGTCATGAGCTGGTACTCGGGAGGCTCTGTGTCGCTGCTCCTCGGCACCAGTCTCAGGTCTCGCTCGTCCATGAGTCGGATGACATCTGCACGGTGCATGTTTCCCAAATCACTGCCCTTCTCATCAAAGACTCGAATAATTCGTGCATGAATTTTCCTTCCAGTATTAGTCAAAGTCCCATCATTTGTTTTCTTTTTCTTGCCATCCTGGGTGTCTTCAACACTACTAAAACACTTTGCAGGAATTAGGGAGGTCAGCCTTGGGGCAGAAGCAGTCAGAGACAATGGTGCTGGGGTTGTCTTTCGTACCATGTGTTTACCAAAATATCTTCCAATGCAAGTATTTTCAATCTTTATGGTTTGCAGTGTTAATCTCTTTAGAACAAAAACAGCCATCCTAAGACAATAATAAGTTTGTTAAGATTCAATCATTTATTCCAATGGCTGGCTAGGTACATGGTAGGGTACACATCAGGTTGCCATCTGCATATGTCATGGAAATGCTGATCTCAGTACTACCCAATATGTGCATTGAATTTACACCTGGAAGGTGGATCACCGGCTGATTCTGGCCAGACTATAGCATGATGGTACTGTCCCTAGTCAATGGACTTATTAGAACAAACCAGCATTGCAGAGTTTTGGTTTTCTACTTCTTTTCCTCCCATACTTACTGTCTCACTAGACAGTTTTCCCTCTGGATTTTGTAGTGCTAACTTTAAGAGCAAAGATCATCCTGAGGGCTATTTACGAGGATGCAATATAAAAAATGCCTATTGATTCACACATCCCGATTTCTAAACCTCCAATGTAATCAACTGTGAATGACTTCTTACCACATGTGATGGTATAGAAAGGATGAGGACACTATTTCAGGAAGGAAAACTCTGAAAGGAGGAAACTGGCCCCTGGAAGAACAGAGGCTGTCAGAAGGAAATACCCTGACATAAATCAAGATGCCAACCTCATAATTAATGCAGATCATTCACCAGGTGAGGCAAGCACTGTAGGCAAATGTTAACTGATGGGCATATATGATGATACTACTTTTATTTTATAGCAGAAGATTGAATTTTTTTTATTTTTTATTTTTTTGGCAGAACCGGGGATTGAACTCAGGCCTTTGCACTTGCCAAGGAAGCGCT
>NDGN011355669.1:0-10855 GCA_002564285.1 Tympanoctomys barrerae | reverse complement strand
AAAAAAAAAAAAAAAAAGAAAGAAAGAAAAAAGAAAAAAGAAAGAAAGAAAGAAAATTAAAAAAGAAAAAGAAATAGAAAAAAAGCATAGTGATCCTCCTCTCTAAGCCTCCCCAGTGCTGGGAATACAAGTGTGCACCACCACACCTGGTTTAGGTGGCAAGCACCACACAGGGCCAGCCCAGTGCAGGGCCAGCATGGCATACAAACCCGGGTCCTTCCACTTGTTAGGCAGGCAGGCACTTACAATGTGGAGCTACCTCCTCAGTCCCTTGATATCTTAGTTTTTGTTTGTTTGTTTGTTTTTTGCTTTTTTGTATAGGGTCTCACTGCACAAGTTGGACTCATAGTGATCCTCCTGTTTTCAGCCTCCCCAGCGCTGGGGTTATAGGCACGCACCACCACAACTGGCCTTAGTGGCTAGACCGGGGGTGGAGGGGTGGTGGTAACGGCATGAAATGTGGTGTTGTGAATCAAGTCCCACTCCCTGCAGGTTCTTACTTCACTGAGCCATCTCACCAGCTCTCGTATTTTCTAGTTCTAATGATATTCTTCCAGTTAAAGATGTATGTCAAAAGTCAAATTATTCTGTTTGTAAATAATTTATTTCAAATATATTATCAACACTATCCAGTAAGTCACAGATTGGGAAGGCCAGCATTTTACATTTGGATCTCAACTAATGTATATCAAATATTATAAATGATTTGGGAATAAATTGCAATGTCATATATAATATTTGTATTATATATTGCAGAAATACATATATATATATATATAGAGAGAGAGAGAGAGAGAGAGAGAATACATATATAAACTGATTGCTAAAAGTAAAGTAGCTCAGCTAATTAAAGTGCCTGCAAGAAGGCACAAGGGCCGAGGGTTTGATCCCCAGGCCTGCCATTCTGGTCCCGCCACCGAGGCACACTGAGATGGCAATTGAGACTGGGTGTGGTGGTGCACGCCTATAGTCCCAGCTCTTGGGAGGCAGTAGACAGGTGGATCACTAAGAGTCCAATCTACTAGTAAGACCCTGAACACCCTGTAGACCTTTCCCCCCAAAAAAAGTATATAAAGGAAGAGATAAAATTTAGTCAATAGTGGAGAGAAAATAGAATGATAACTGAATCAATGCAAAGTAAGGC
The DNA here is from genome assembly GCA_002564285.1 of Tympanoctomys barrerae. Lineage (NCBI taxonomy): Eukaryota > Metazoa > Chordata > Mammalia > Rodentia > Octodontidae > Tympanoctomys > Tympanoctomys barrerae. The sequence goes on along the minus strand of NDGN011355669.1, from coordinate 9,711 downwards.
AAGAAATAATAAAGAAAAAGTGAAGGTTATATAGACAAATTAAAAACAGGTAACAAGATGAAAAGCTGAAATCTACTCATAGCAACAATTATATTACTTGTACAATATCTAACTGCCTGAAATAGAAGGTAATAAGATAAAAACTGGTTACATTTTAAGATCAATTCTAGACATTTATTCTTTACTCTTAGACATTTATCTAGGAAATGCCAAAGATTAGATTCATCTTCCCTTAAGAAATAATTTTAGGGGGCCTGCCCTGTAGCTCAGTTCTTTAAGTGGCTGCTTCAACAAAGCTGTCAGTCTCAGGTTGCTGTAGTTCAATCCCCACAACTCAAGCTAGCCAAATCTGCCCTAAGGGCATTCAGATCAAAAAAAAAAAAAAAGAGAAAAGAAATAATTTTAGGGCTGACGACATAGCTCAGCAGACTAAGTGCCTGCTTTTGTTTTATACATAATGTCCTAAACTTAGGTTCAACTCATAACTGTCACTTGTTCAATGTTCAAGCAAATTATTCAATATTCAAACAACAGAATACATTGATGAATAAAAATCAGATTACACATATGAGTGCAACAACAGAAAAAAAATCTCATAAGTAGTATACTTGAGTGAATGAGCCATAAACTAAGAAGTTATGCTTACTATATGAATTTTCCCTTCTGATGAAGGAAAAAAACATAAGAACAGAAAGCAGATTAATAGTTTCCAGTGGCTAGAGATCAAACAAGAGAACTGAGCATAAAAAGCCATGAAAATGCAAATATTCTACCTTGACTATGGAGAGGTTGCGTGTTAGAACTCATGAGAAATAGCAAAAAAAAAGTTGAGCATCCCACATGATGCACTAAAGAAGGAGACATCTTGGAGATACCCAAGGAGGTTTAACTAAGAAATCAGATAACTGAAAGGGAGAATGTAAGGAGCTGTGGAAGCAAGAAAACTGGTCTAACATGTTTAGGCAGGACTAGGCCTCAGGCTAAAGCAAACAAATTACCGTGGTCCTAAGATAAATGTCCTGTCTGGTTAATGTTAGCAATTAGTCCCTATGCAACCTTGTGTCACATGTTTCTAACTTTGCAAAGGTATAAATAAACATCTATTTTGTTTTGCTCCAGGGTTCATCACACCAACCAGGCAGATGAGCCACCACCTAACCCAGCTTTTCTCTTTTTGTCTCTTTTCCTCATTCCTGTTGCTGTTTCTCCCCAGGTAGAATGCATCACACTGAGCCCAGTGGATCCCTACATTTGCTGCCTCATCAGGATACCCCGTACAAGATAAGCAAGGGCATTGGAAACACTTCCAAAGAGTGTACATAAAGATAGGAAGTCAATTGGTTTGTAGTAGTATTCAGTAAAGGCGTGCACTGGTGCTGGTGCACAAGGTGCAAAACTTGTGGATGGAGGTTCATGAGGGCCAGAAACAGACTTGCCAGGGCCAGAGAGATGAATGAACATAAAGAGAGAAACAGATTTAAGAGAAGTAAAAAAAGAAAATATTAGATTGAGTTCAAAAGAGAACAGTTTCAAGAACCATAGATATTTATAGATGTATATAGATTTATATAAAAATGTTTGTTGTTTTCATGGTTCCTGTATTTGTGCTACTTTCTAAGACCACCACAAAGGACTTAGCATGGGCTACTGTTTTAAGTTCCAAGTGGGACAAGGAGGGTACAGAAAAGGTACATCAAATAGACTTTAAAGTATCTAGCTTTGCTCATTTAGACAAAAAAAGGAAAAAGTTCTTTGAAATTGTGAGTAGTTGGTTCCAAGTGGCAATGTGCTACCATTGGGAGAGGTACAAACAGGCCTCAGGGAGGCCCCCACACTCCAGTCCTAGGCAGACCCAGCTGGGATTCTCCAGCTATCTGCCCATTTGTTTGGACCATCCTGCCACAGAGGTTGCTGTGTACCATCAAAGGCATACACTGTGTGCCTGGTGCTAAGTAGGGGGCTCATGACTGTGGTATTCTGTGGCCTTGGCATTTGCTATGCACATTGCTGGCACTGTAAATTTGAGAGGCTCAAGATAGTGTCTATGTTTAAAATCTGGGCAAAAGCAAAACATCCAATGGTCAGAGTCAGAGTGACAGCAGGCACATATAGTAACTGTGCACAGAGGTCATGGTAGCTCAGCAGAATTTCGTTGAGTCATAGATTGGGACTTCTACCTTAAGGGAAGTAGAGCCATTTTCTTTGTCTCCCTTGCAATTGGCACTAAAAAAAGCTAGGTATGCAAGGGAGTCTGAGGAGGGTTTTCAACATCTTTGCTCTGTTTTTGAAGTTCAAGTCCATGTTCAGGCACCAAATGTAGAGATCCATTTGTCCTAGTATGATAGGTTCTGCCCAGGGAGAAAACAGAAATGAGGAAAAGATAGATAAGAAGACAAAATCTGGGTTAGGTGGTGGCTCATCTACTTAGTTGGCAAGATAACCCCAGGAGCAAAACAAGACAGATATTTATTTATCTGTTAGTACCTTGAAAAGCTTCTAACACTGGACACAAGGTTGCCTAGCTACTAATAGTTGACATTAACCAGACAGAATGTTTGTCTCAGGACTGAGGTAGCACATTTGCTTTAGGCATGGAGGCCTAGTCCTGTCTACACATATTTGACCAGTTTTCCAGCTTCTGCAGCTCCCAACAGGGTGGCTTACATACTGACACAGAAAATCAATTTGAAACAAGATGATTGTAGATCAAACCCAACACCAAGATAGTAGACAAAAAGAGGAAACAGTCTGCTGTGGGCAATTCACACAGCCCCGCACTTGCTAATCCTGGAATAAGCCATCATAAAAGCTTCCCAAATAGCCAGAGTGATCCAAGGACTGCTGCAGAACTAGTTTCCCAGGATAGACTTGGAGTATGGACCGAGTAGACTTGATCCCTTTACCCCATAATCCCATTTCCAAACACTGTGAAAACTGCAAACTGTAGTATCCTCTTCAGCATTTATGAGCAAGCTAAAGAAGACTCCTCCCCACCCAGCTAACTCTGAACAGGGAGAGAATAACAAGTGAATGGGTGATTTATGAGTTCATCCAAACTCTCATGCTTGTCTGGCACCCCACATCGGTACTGGGCCCATCTGAATCCTCACTGAGTGCTGGGGCCTATCAAGCTGCTGTCAGCTGCTTCAATTTGGTCTCACATCTGTCAGAAACTCCATATAACACCAAGCACTTACACTATGCTTGGCACCATGAGATTGCATGAGTCTCTCCTCTTTGTTCACCATGTCACACTCTTTCTGGACTTGTCAGAGATTCTATCTCTCATCCAGCACCAGTCTTGTGCAGCTGTGGTCTCCACTGGGCTCTATAGACCCACATGAGCGCCCCAGGGCTGCCACAAACCCATTCAACACCAGGAATTCTGTACCTTCCTTGAGCTCCTTGGAGTCTCTATCTTGCACCCCAATCAGTTTGAGGTGCATCTGGGTCTCTGCTAAGTGATTCGTCCTCACTGCAATCTCCTCCAGGGGCATCAGGCTAGTCCCATGTGCACCAGAATCTCTGTCTGGCATGGGACGAAGGTCCCTGTCCTTCCTTGTACCTGAGACCTGCTTAAGTCCCTCCTCCATACCTGCATGGGTCCAATGGAGTCTCCATTCATCAGTCCCAGGCACACTAAGGTCCTACTGGGTTCTTCAGGCCTGCACAAGCCCCCTCTTGTGCAGGGTTTTCAAGATGCTCCCATAGACATCAGTCTCTCTAGCACTCATCACTCTATGTCTGGCCTGGTGGAATCTACTCCAGGGGCATTGGATGCACTTGGATTTTCACCAACAGAATGTACACTCTTGGGGCCTTATGTCCTCATTTGGACAGTTGCCACAGAATTTTTATAGGCTAGGGATTGTTTGAATAAGAGTTGTAAAGACTATGAATTCTAAAGGAAAACACTCATTTGGAAATACATAGGATTATTTGTTGTTGTTGTCTCTTTTCTCTCTTTTGTCCAAATTTTTTCACCCTGTATGGGAAATTTTGTTCTTCTTTCTTTTTGGAGGGAGGTGTAGAGTTGGAGTTTCATTGCCCATTTTCTTTTCTCATGATTTAATATCTATTTTGATTTGATTATGTCCTCTTATTTCCCCCTCCCTCTAAACTGTAACTGCAGAAATAAAGAAATAGATCAACAAGATGTTTGGTGAATGCAAAATGTTAGATCTAAACATAAGGCTGAGGGAGTTGCTCAAGTGACAAACTAAACCTTTAAAACAAGAAATCATGAAAAAATACCCAGCAGCTACAAGATGATGAAAAGAAGACTAATCTAAGATTCATTGGAATTAATGAAAAAGAAAGATCCAACCAAAAAAACAGAACTACAAGTCAACCTTTCTAATAAACATAGATGTAAAACTTCTCAATAAGATCCTGGAAAACAGAACTCAGCAAAGTATCAAGATTATCCACCATGACCAAGTAGGACTCATCTCAGGGATGCAGCGATGTTTTGACATATACAAATCAATAAATGTAATATACCACATAAATAGAAGCAAGAAAAAAACATGATCATCTCAATAGGTGCAATAAAGGCATTTGCCAAATTTTAACTCCCATTCATAACACAAATCCTACAGAAAATTGGAATAGGTGGTTTTTGCTGTTGATCTGATAAAAGTCATCTATGATCAGTCAACATCATACTAAATGGACAAAAACTGAAATCTTTCTTTCTAAAATTGGGAACAAGACAAGGATGTCCACTGTCATCACCCTTGAAAACATGGGTGTGGGCAAAGTGTTTCTGAACAAAACTCTAATAGCACAAGAAGTAATAAAAAGAATCCACATATGGGATAACATCACATTTAAAAGCTTCTGTGCAGCCAACAGAGTAAAGAGCGAACCTACAGAGTGAGAAAATACTGCCAACTACTCCTTAGAGTACTGATATCTAGAATATATAAAGCACTCAAGAGAACTAGACCCTCCTAATTGTAAAGACCCAATCCACAAATGGTCATCTGAAATGAACAGACTTCTCAGATGGAGAAGCACAAATTATCAATAAATACATAAAAACATGCTCACTATCATTAGCAATGTGAGTGATGAAAATTAAAACAATACTGAGGTTCCATATCATTCAGAAAAAAATAGTTATCATCAAGAACTTAATCAATAAATGCTACTGAGGCTGGGGAGAAAAAAAAACATTTCTTTGCTGTTGGTAGAAGTGTTAACTGTGGAAATCATTGAGGAGATTTCTCAAAAAAAATTAGCAGTTCATCTTGATTTGGACATTCGTCTTCTAGGTATCTTCTTGGTGAATTAAGGTATAATATTACAACAATACATAGCATACCCATATTTATAGCAACACAATTTATAGTAGCTAAATCTTGAAGACTTTATATGTTCTTCAAGAGAGAAAGAGATGTGATTTTTGTTTTTGCTTATGTTTATGTGATATAGTGCATATATTGATTTCTGTCTGTGCTGAATCATCTTTGCATGCCTGGAATAAGGTGTGCATGGTCATAAATTATGCTCTTTGTAACAAATTCTTGCATTCCATTTACCAATTACTTTTTGAGGATTTTGCAGCTATGTTCCTTAAAGAGAAGTTTTAAGGTTTTCTTTTCTACTTGAATTCTTGTTTGGCTTTGGCATCTAGGTAATTTTAGCTTAAGGGAATGAATTTGACAGTACTTCCTCCTTTCAGTGTCATTGAAGAATTTGAGAAGAACTGGCATTACAATTTCCCTAAAGCTTTTATAGCATTTCATGGCAAATAAATCATGATTTCAACTTTTCTTACTTGGTAGTTACTATCATCGTCGTCGTCATCATCATCATCATCATCATCATCACCACCATCACCATCTTTGCCTCAATTGCAGTGCCTGCCATTGCACTTTTCAGGTATTTTATATCTTTTTGGTACAATTTTAGTAATCCATAATTGTTTAGGAATCCATACTTTCCTTCTAGATTCTGCTATTTATTGGAGTACAGGACTTTGAAGTAGTTCCTAGTAAAATGAATTTCAGCTTTTCCCTTGTGGTTTTGTCTTTTTCATATCAAACTCTACTAATATGGGTCTTTTATTTCCCTCTTTTAATATGTTTGGCTAAGAATTTTTCTTTTTATCCATTCTTTTAAAGAACTTGGTCTTCATTAATTTTTGCCATTTTTGGATGTAAATTTATTAATTTCTACTTCTATTTTTGTAACTTCCTTCTTCATTCTAACTTTGGATTTAGACTGTTCTTGTTTTATTAAGGCCTTGAAGTGCACCATTAGGTGATTTGTTTGGGCTGTCCCTGTTTTTCTAATGTGAGCATTTGCCTCTATCAATCTCCCTGAATATTACTTTGATTGTGTTCCATAGTTTCTGGTATGTTGTACTACAATTATTGTTTGATTCTATGAACTGTTCAATTTTATCTTTGAGTTCTGTGACTCATTGATTATTTAAGAATCACATAATTCTTTATGTAATTTATTTTGCCATTTGTTTGTGCTTTCATTGCTCTACCATTTAATAATATGTATGAAGTAATTTTAATTCTTTTTATTTATTTAGGTTCTAGTATGTGGTATATTTCAAAGAAAGTTACATGTATATTGAGATGTATTATCTTATTGTTGAGTGAAACAGTCCTAGAGATATTTATACACATCTCTTAAATGTATTTGTCTAAAGGTGTTTAAAGATACTGCAATATTTCTTTGTTGATTTTTTCTGGTTAATCTCTTTGTGATTTTAGGGTATTGAGGTCTCCCCTATGACTGTGTTGATGTTTATCTGGTTTCTTATGTGCAGTAGTGTATGTTTTATTATGTTGAATATGCCTGAATTTGGTGCATATTTATAATCATTACCTCTTCCTGTTGAAATTTAATCGCTTATCTAATATGTAGTGAGCTTCTTTTTTTCTGATCAACTTTGCTTTGGAGTTCAAGGTATAACTACTCTTTCTTGCTTTCAGGCTGATGGTGCTTGGAATGTTGCTTTGCATTATTGTTTTCTGATCTGGATTTATTTATTTTTTCTCATTTTATTAACTGCCTATCCAAATTGATATGGTCAGTCTATTAGATACTTGAAGATTTTTTGCTTTATTATCTCTCAGTAGGATATCCTTGAGAATTTTTTTAAGGTGTTAGTTTGGTCATCATGAATTTATTAAAGTGGAGAACTTCTTTGTTCCTCATTAATTTTGAAAGATACTTTTTTAAGTTATATTATCTGTTGAATGTGGCCTCACCTGCATCAGCCCTGTATTCTGATTCATGTGGAGAAGTCTGCTGTAATTCTAATGGGTTTACTTTTAAATTTCCTTGTTGTTTTTTCTCTAACAGCTTTTAAGATTCTGTCCTCATGTTAGAATTCTGGGATTTTGTCTATGATGTGTTACAGAGAAGATATTTTCTGTTCATGGTTATTTAGGGTTCTACAGGCCTTGCTTAATTGTAGGTTGAAATCTTTCCTTAGATCTGGCAAGTTTTCTGCTCTTATTTCACTAAATGGGTATTTTGTGTAATTCTTGTCATCTGAGTTTTCTCTAACTCCAGTTAATCTCATATTAGTTTTCTCTGAGTCATGGAACAGCTGTGGGTTCAATTTGCCATCGCGCATTGTGCTTTTTTAATGTATGTATGAGGATCTGCTTACCTGCATCAGCCCTGTCTTCTGCTTCCATATCAGTCATTTCTCCTGCCTATACTTTCAAAAAGGTTTCTTTTTTTTCTGTATTTCTGTTTTTCACCTTTTCATGGACTCTAATAATACTGTATTGTGCAAATCTGGTCATTCATGTCCTAAATCATTTAGATTAGCTCAGCTACCTTTTCATTTCTGGCTTCTTTAAACTCACTGATCATTTTATTAAATCCATTATCTGTTTAGTTATATCATCATCGAACTCATCCAGCACATTATTGAGCTTCTTTTATGGATTTTTTTCAATTATCACCACATGTAATTGAACTGTTTTGTTTCTTGTTTATTTGTTTTTATTTCCTCATTATCAGTGTTCCTTGGGTCACCTTTGGGAGAGTTAAGAATTTTACATGTATTTTATTATTTATTTATTTATTTGTGTGCATAGGGTCTCACTGTGCAGCTCAGACTCATAGCTATCCTCCTGTTGGCAGCCACCAAAGTGCTGGGATTATAGGCATGTGCCACCACACTGAGACTCAGTTGCTGGCTCAGTGCACCTGGGAGCAGGGTTGGCATACTGGCGATTGAACTCTGGTTCCTGCGCTTGCGCAAGCAGGCACTTAGTGCACTGAGCTACCTCGCCGGCCCTTACATGTATTTTATTGTCTTGTTTACTCATGTTTCTCAGAGTGTGTGTGTATGTGTGTGTGCGCTCGTGTGTGTGTGTGTGTGTGTATGCGTGGGTTTGTGCACACACATGCATGCACCAAGGATGAAGGATCAATGTAGGAGAAAGCTTTTGTTGTTAGTATGGAGGTCTTTTCAGTTAATAGCTTCTTTCCTGTGATTTGGTTTTAGGTTTGCCTGCAGTTTGGTATTTGTCTACCAGTTCAGCCTATTCGGTATATTAAATTTAGACCAGGTCATATTTTCGGGCTTCTAGGGTGTTTGTTGTGCTTCCTGAGAATCTCTCTACCCCTTAGAATTGACAAGGTAGCAGTTTCAGGGGGTGAGATTCCTGTAAAATTGAGTATGCTGATTCTCCTTCCTGTGATAACTGTTGCTCCAGAAGGCTAACCTGGACTTATGCTCCTGGAGGATGCAAGGTTCAGTTTTGTCTTCCAGGTTACTCTCCCCATGTGCTGGGTTGCTGTCCCTCTGTATCTCATCAATTCCTCCAGGTCACAGAGTAACAGAATCTCTGGCTGATTCCTATTGGCTTTCAGAGTGCAAGAACTTCAAAATTTGAAAGTTACCTAAATGTCCTTCAAACTAAGATAGTACTTTAAACATTATAGCATAGAGATGAATTCCAAAGAGCATATTTGTAAACAAGAAAAGAGGATACAGATGAATGTACATTTTGTATCTGTGTATTCAAAATGGTTAGGATAGATATAGCATTACATTCTCTTAATGAATAGAGGGATTTGTTCTGATAGTGTTTGTAAAGAGGATAACATGTCCACATCTTGTACAGCAATTAAACACTAGGAAGAATGTATACAATGTGTTAATTATTGAAACTGTTCTACCAATTTGGTTTGAAACTGTCTCGTTGCTATTTGTTTCTCAATAAAATTATGGGGAAAAAAAGTAATGAGATTAAGGAGGCTTCAGCCTACATTTGAGAAGGACAGGGAGGTCAGGCAGTGTGCCCCTTAGTGGAAATTTTGTGAAGCAGAGAGTGAGAAGCTTAACGAAGTTTGAATAAGTCAGGAACATGGATCATCTATGAAGAGATGCAAGAAAAGAGCAAAGCCATCCTAGGAGGAAGCCATGGCAGCTACCAACAAACGCAGTATAGAGGTGGAGCCACATGGAGCTCACTATTTGCCACAGATTGCCTCAGATGTTTCACATAGAACTGCAGGACTTGATGTTGGCCCAGTTGGAATTTGGACTTGTGTTGGAACCAATGCATTGTATTTCCCTGTTGTTTGCAACTTTTGGAATGGTAAAGTTTATCTTGTACTTTTGAATGTTGGAATGTTTAACTTTTTATTTGTATAGGGGCTCACAGATAAGAGTGCCTTAGGGTGGCCCGGACTCTCTCCCACACAGTTCGGACACCC
>NDGN011355654.1:0-17855 GCA_002564285.1 Tympanoctomys barrerae | reverse complement strand
CAATTTGGTTTGAAACTGTCTCATTGCTATTTGTTTCTCAATAAAATTATGGGAAAAAAAAGTGTAGGGGACTCAGGTCAACAATTTCTGACATTGCCAGTGAAGCAGAGGACCCAATAATATTATAGACTACTGAACTCGTTTAGAATATTTTGCTGAGTCCCAGGTCCCCACAGCCAGGGTGACATGCAGCTGCCCCCTGAGCTAACTCCTCAGTGTCCAGGGCTTCCTGTCTGCCAAGCCGCACCATCTAATTGTCTTCATCAGCCCTGCCTGGAGGCCGTCATCCTTGGGTCTGTAGACCACCCAAGAAGCATGTGTGAGAGTCCACCCTGCAAATTCTGCCAAGAGAGCCTAAGTAAATGCTGAGTGTCAAAACCAGAAGTCGTTCTTCCTCCTAAGAGTTCGCTTTCTCATTGAGATAGGAACAGGATGGCATACCCAGGGGACTGATACAGAGACATTGCCAGGCTGGGCGGGCCTGGTGCCATACCATGATCTGGCCTTCATAGAGGACCACTATCCTCTTGGGGCACAAGCGCTCCTTTGGAACTGTGGATTGGCACAGCACTCAGAGGAGAGGGGGCCAGCAGGACCACGGCTCCTTATGCAGGTGAGAATTTCCACTGCTTCAAGTGTACCCATCAGACTCCACCAAGACTTTGAGGCCATTGACCCCCAAAGAGCAGAATCTGCTTGAAGGAAGCTGGATAGGGAGGAGCAAGAAGGCCTTGATGGTCATGGTGGAGGAGATAGGAAGGCGGGCCGAGGCAGCTGAGTGCCTGATACTGGACATGGCTGAGCTGGGGAAGAGACTGCCTGACGGTTGTGCAAGAACGGCGGGCCACACCATCTGCTCAGCCCCTGCTCCAGGCCATCCCTCCACTCTCAGCTCTTGCCAGGGTGTGGGGGCCACAAAAAGCAGCACTCTCAAGCAGGGCCGACCACGTACACAGGGCTCCTCAGTGAGCGTAGGAGAGTGGCCCAGCCCAGAGCGGGTGCCTCGCCGCTGATGTGCCCATGACCACACAGCCCAGTGGCAGCAGGGTTGGCGTCTTTGCCTGGGGGTCTCAAAGTGTTCTTTGCAGACTTCCCTGCTGACTGCCATCCTAGAGACCCGGGGAGCTGCCAGGCCTTGTGGGTTCTTTCTCAGGTTTGCAACATAACAAGGTCTCCAGGGAGACCTGATCAGAGTTTCCATGGCACCAGATCACGTGTTCCTATTTAATGGGATGGCGAGCTACCTGCCACATCCCTTGACTGCCACATCTTCCATATTACTTGTTGCTCTGGTGTCCCCAGAAATTCCTGCACTGCAAATGTAGTCCCCAATATGTTGTCGGAGGTGATTGGGCCACCTGAAAAGAGGTGATTGGGTCAGGCAGGCTCTGCCCTCCTGAAGAGAATGAGGTCGTTATCACGGGGGAGGGGGTAGTTATCAACTGACTGGACAGTGGTGTGTAGTAATAAGCCATCCCCACGCCCTCCTCTCGCTCTCTCTCTCCCTCACGTTCTACCTTCCACCACAGGATACTGTGGCACCAAGGCCCTTGCCAGGTGTCAGCGCGGCTCTTCTTGGACTCCCCAGCCTCCAGAACTACGAGCCGTGCAAGTTTCGGTTCACTATGAATTACTCATGCTCTGAGGCTCTGTCACAGCAGCAGAACATGAATGGAGATGCCTGCCTCTGGGATTCTTAATGCCTTTGCCTTCCGCTGGCCCTTCCCAGAACGCTGCTGCCCAACCTGAACAGACATGGGCATGCGCAATTTCATGGTCAGTGGAGGTGGATAAGTCTGGCCCTTTGGAATTCGGGTCAGTTGGACAAAGGCACTGAACACCAAGCCCTAACTTGTAGCTGGCGCAGTCCTGAAAGCCAGTGCTGTATGCACAGAGGTAACGGAAAGGTAGCACAAGTAGCTCAGCAGACGCACGCCGAGTGCGTAGGCCATGCCAGCCTGTGCGAAAGCTACCAAGTGAATGGCATACGGTGGATAACAAAAACGAGTTCAAAGTGTTTTGAGAATCTAGAGAAAGCAAAAACCCTTCTGCCTGAGAGGTCTAGTCAAGAATTCCTGGCACCCTGAGTTACTGTGGGTGCTGTCAATGGAGAGAGGCAGAAAATGTGAGAGTTCTTAATTAGATTAAGAACTGAAGATTTGTTGAATGTGAAGAGGTGAAGGGCACTTGGGTAAGCTGGCGGGTGAGAGACAGTGACATTTCCTGGGACAGGAAGCCCAGGAAGAGGGAAGACTTGGGGGCCATGCCATCTGCTTCAAGGTGCGCTGGACTCATGTCCTAAGAGTCGAGTCCGCACTGTCAGTACTGAGCTCATGCCTCCCTCTGCCCCTGCTCTCTCCTCACGCAGCTGCGATCTCGCCTTCTCAGCCTTCCTCTGACACAGCAGGACCCACTGCTCTGCCTTGGGGTCATTGCCTACCCTGCCTGTTCTGCAGGAATAGCAAATGGCCTTCCTGCCTGGGGACAGAGCAGCTACACACCGTCTGACTCCTTCTCGGGGGCCCTGGACCTTTTCTTCTGTTTCTTTGCTCGGCCCAGTGCCCAGTGCCACACCCAGGACTTAATGGGATGAGCAAATGGGTGTCACACGAAGCCAAACTGCAGGCTTCCTGCTTAACTAGGGTAGGGGTGGTGGGAACCTCTGGATTTCTCACCTGAAGCCACCAGAGGAAATCAGCCTGCAACACGCAGGAGCCCGGCAGTAACTCCTCTCTGACGCACAAGTGAAACGAAGCCAGAAGAAGGAGCCTGGCCCTGTGTCCACCTCTCCAAATCATCTGCCTTCAAGGGCTTTCCTCTGTGACAAAGGCTGGCCCCTAAGTGAAGGTGACAGGCGGCTGGCTCAGGCCACCCAGGAACCGTGTCTTGGCTCTGTTTCCGTGCCAGCAGGACCCACAGTCTGAGTTGAGGCATGGGGGCTGCCTGGGGCCAATCTGGAGTGGTGAGGCCTGTCTCCCTGCATTCTGTCAGCTGGCTTTCCCCGTCCTTCAGTGGGTACCTCCCTCCCTGCCGCCCACTGCACAGCTGAGCACCCATCTGTCACCAGCAGCCTCCAGTGTCCAGGGCAGCTATGGAACACTCAGCCCTCAGACCTGGCTTTGGACCCTGCCCCTACCCCAGCGCTGCCTGCCATACCTTTCACCAAGGTCTCATGAAGCATCCTTTGTGACACCAAGCTCAGAGCCAGGTGTGCGGAAAGAGTAGAGGGCCACACTGCCCCCCTGGGATTGCACTGGCCCTGGCAGGGGCCAACACAGATTGGGTGCCCAGTGGGTGTTTGTTGAATGAATTCTGGATGTACTGAGCAGCCCAGGATCTGGCAGAAGGGAGACACTAGACAGGAAGCCACTGAGGACCTGGGGTCAGGCTGTGATGCCAGTGCACCTTCTGCCAAGTATGACCTGGGAACTTTGGTCTCTGTGATGCTGTTTACCTGTTGGTGAAATCCAGGTGAAAAGGAGACCGGCTCACTGTAAGGAAGAGGATTACATGAGACAGCAAGGGGAGGGTATGGGGCAGGCCTGGTGCAGGGCAGGTGCTCAGGAGCGCCCTCTAGGGGCAAGTGGGTGAGGAAAGTATTGCGTGTAGGTGTGGGGGGGATGGGGACTATTTGGGGAGCTAGATGGAGCCAGGAGCTCCGTGCCTGTGTCTCCCTAGGCAGGGCAAGGAAAACACGTCCAGGCTGTGGGCACAGCGTGGCAGGGGCGCAGGCAGGCAGGCAGGTGGCCCTACTGGCTATTCAATGCAGGGCAGGAGTGAGAGAAGTGCTGCGAGGCTGGACACACGGGCCTCGAGTGCCAGGCCAGAGCACAGCGAGGACAACTGGGCCGGGCACCGGGGCACCAGGGCAGGAAGCAGACGCTGCCCATGGCCTCAGAGGGGGCCGGAAGCTGGGAGCCGGAAACCCGCCCTGCTCCTCTGAGCTGTGCCCAAGCGCTGCAAGATGCTCTAAGGAGGGAGGCAAGAACCCTGGGAAAAAAACCAGGCCCGCCTTGCTTTTTTATTATTTTATTAGTATGTGTTTGTGACACAAAGTGCTTACATTCATTTTGGGAAATTGGTACGTATATTTCATATCTAGATTATTTTGGTTCCTTCCTCCTTCTAGCCCCCTTCCCACCTCCAAATTTCTACCTCCTACTTCCTGCTACGTCTCTCTGGTTTTACTCTTTAAATTAGCTACATTTGGGGCTTCTTGTGTAAGACCGTGACCCACCTGCCAACTTGTGGCTAGTAACACCCCAGGCTGAGAAAACCCCAAGCCCATGTCCACTCCCACTCCCACGCCACAGCTGGGGGGTCCAGAGGGCCAGAACAGGGCCAGGCGCTGCAGAGCCGAGAGCACCTGGGCCGCTGTCCCTGGGCCCTGCATGTTTCTGCTTAAGCTGAAATCAGCCGCAGCAGTTCAGCCCACTGAGGCTGTGTCGCCACCTGCCATTCCAGCACCAGGGGTAAAGACCTGGTGTCTGGTCTTTGAAAAAGTAATGGCTGAGTATATGTTACAGTACAGTTCACAGAAACCAGGCTGTAGAAGTAGCCTAGGTACCCACGAACCACGGGATGAACAGACAAAGACGATGCCATATATATATGAAAATGTGATACAGTTTCATATACATAGTCATGATACATATCATATATGTGCTATTCAGCCCTAAAGAAACAAAAGTATCCCACTTGCAGGAAAATGGATCAAACTGAAGTATCAGGTGACATAAGCCAGGCTTACAAAGACAAGTGTCGCATGTTTCCCCTCATATGTGCAATCCAAGAGAAAACAGCATGAAATTAGAAGGGAGCCTTTTATTAGACAAAAGGGAAGGAAGAAGGGGAATGTTTCCGAGGGGTAATAATGGTCATATGTATGTGTCAGGTGCAAGTAAGGTGAAAATGCAATAGCGAAACCCAATCTTTTGTAAGATGATGCACTAATAACAATATGTTGGATAAAGGGCTGGCAAGATAGCTCAATGGATTAAGCACCTGCTTTGGCAAGCACAGGAACTAGGAGTTTCATCCTCAGTCCCGCATGCCACGCTGGCCCTGTCCCTAGGATGTGCTGAGCCGGCGGCCAAGTCCAGGTGTGGTGGCGCAAGCCTGTAATTCCAGTGCTGGGGAGCTGGGGAGGCTGAAAACAGGAGGATCACTATGAGTGATCTGACCTGCGTAGTGAGAATCATATATATATTAAAAGGAAAGTGAGGCAGGTGCCATCGCCTGTCCAAGGCACTGACCCTGACAGAGCCTGTCTTTCCAGGCTGCGTGGCGCAAGACATCCATTCACTCGTTCAGCAAGTGTTCATCGAGTGCCCACACTGCTGGGCACCGCTGTGGGTGCTGGAAGCTGCCTAGTGGTGCAAGGGCCACGGGCTCAGCACCCAGCTGCACGCTAGCTCCGGGCCCGCTTCTCCCATCAGTGTGACCTGGGGCAAGGCACACTGAGCCTCACCACTGTTGTCCACGGGCACCAACAGGGCTCCTGACCTGGAGTCGGTATTAACACAGTAACACGAGGGAAGGGCCCAGCCCCTGCCAGGGAGGAAACGCTGGGTTGGGTTGCACCCCTGCCCTCAACCAGGACACCTGGCTTGGAGGCAATTTTATTACCTTATACCTGAGCTCCAAGGGACATCCCAGGGTCTGGGGGACTTAATTGTTTCCTTCTGATAAAGACCACGATAAAAGGTTATAGCGGTGACTGAGCATCTGACATCTTAAGGCGTAGACACTCCTCGTGGAAGCTGCTTCTGGTGCTCTGTGAGTCAGGGAGCTGAGGAGCGGGGGTGTGTGCTGCTGGCAGAAAGGAGGGAGCCGCAACGGTGGCCAGGATGTGGTGACTGACAGGTGCTGTCACTCCCCATCCACCACCCTGCTCGAGTGTCAGAGCACTTGGTGGAAAATGCCAGACAATTTCCTCCTCTAGAATTCATCAAAGGCCATGAGGGCTTGGGGAATAAAGAGGAGCGACGCTGAGCATGATTAGAAGTGTGCTCCTGAGCTGATGGAGCAGGGGCCGGGGTCCTGCACACCACATCGCAGCACTCTTCTGCCCGGCGTGTGGCAGCAAGATGGCCACCAGGCCTCAGGACAGTGGCCAAGCTGGGCCTGGGGGTGAGGTGCCCAGGCTGGGCCTGGGGGTGAGGTGCCCAGACCCTGCACTGCAGGGGCCTCACCTGGGGATAAGACTGCGTCTGAGCTTACAGTGAGGGCTAACTTAGGAGAGGAGCTCTAAGCTTCTCTGCTGGGCAACCCTCGTGAACAATCATTGAAATTACTTTGCCAGGCCCCACCTCTGGAGACTTCTATTTAATTGGTTTGAGCTGTTACCTGGTCACTGTGCAAAAGCTATTTAGGAGTCAGAAATCTGCAGGCAGAGCTAAGAACGCTGAAGCTGGATCTGCCTGCTCCTTGTAGGTCTTTAATACACAGGCAACGTGGTCGGATTTATGCACTAGAAGGATCCCCCTTGCTTGACACTGGCAGAGTGGGTGGGGTGTGGGGAAGGCACCAGGCTGGACTCGGGGACACTCTGGGAGCCTTTCTGTTGAATGTGGGACCCGGAGGCAGGCAGCACTGGCCCTCTTGGTGGGAAGGGCATCATCTCAGGACACACTCTGAGATGTGGCTGATGGGAACAGGCACTTCGTCAAGACTCCAGGTGACACAGACATGCCCAAGCTCGAGATGCTGCATTAGAAGTCCACTCCTGGCAAAGGCCAAGGCTGGGGTGATGGCAGCCACTCCAAAGAAAGCAGGGCTTCCCGGTGAAAGGCAGCTAGGAGGAATTGAGCTGGACGAATGGGGAAGCTGGCATGGCAGACGAGAGGAAGGAGTGGAGAACAAGCTTCTTATGTGGGCTGGGCGGGGAGGTCAGTCTGTGTGCAGGGTTGTGGAGAACGATTGGTACACTCTGTTCTCTAATGCAAGATCCACAGTCATTTTGCAGCTTCAGGGTGGTACCTAGAACACAGCGACGGGTCTACACCCATGCAAAGGAGCACCAGGTCCTCCTGGTGGTGAGTCAGCACAGCATGGGGACCCAAGACCAAGGACAAGCCCTCCCTAGACTGACTTCTGTCTTCTTCCCTCTGGTTAACCTCAAACTGCCCCCTTTTCTTTTTTTCCCTTGCACCAAGCCTTCCCCAGTCAGCACCAGGTATGATGCCCATACTGTACAGCCCGTGGAAACCCGATCTCTAGTCCAACCCAATAAAAACCCTGCTCCCATCTCCCTTCTCCCGAGGGTCCTTGCTTCTCCCCGGCAATCCTCCCATGCCAAGCAATAAAGGAGTCCTTTGTCTCCCTCTCCTCTTTCCACCAGAGAAAGGGACCTTGCACATAGTACTGACATAAACATCCCCACTCCGGTGCAGTCATGAAAGGGGTTACTTTAATGGAAATTTTCACATTTGGGGACAGGCTTGAGGGGGGCTGTGTTCATCAATGGTCGTACACTTGGGAATTGGCAGAAAGAAGCACAAACTCGGGTCTTCTGATTTTAAACCATGGGATCTTTTCCAAGTGGCTCTTCTCTTGTTTTATCATTTTGTGTGCCAGCCGTGCTGGTTGTGATTGCCTGTGAGGTATCCAGCCGCATGGGCTGCCTTGACAGGGCCACTTTCACTAAGCTCTGATCTCTTCAAAGGCCCTCTTCCAACACACACCAGGCACATGCTCAATACACAATCATCCTGGTTGCAAAAATGTGTAGGCTTTTCTCCCAGTGGCCAATTATTTGACAACAGCTCAGTGTCCTACAGCTCGACTCCACTGTGATGCTCTCTATGTGGAGCTAGAGTCAGAGTCTACAAGTTTAGGGCCTAGTCCCACAAGACCACCCCAAATGGGGGTTCCCACGGCCTCCTGCTCGGGCTTCATCAATACTAGACTTACTCACAGGTCTCTGGGCAATACTTCACCTATGTTTACTCATTCATTACACAGAACATGGCTTAGGAACCGCTCAATGAAAGAGATGAAACAGCAAGGTATGGAGCAAGGAGTGCAGCTTCTGTGCCCTTTTAGGGCGTATTACCCTTCAACAACCTTGCAACTCCCTAGACCCTGAAGCTCAAGGGTTTCACAGCAGCCTCGTCATGTAGGTCAACAGTCAACTCAACATTCGGCTCCTCTCTCTCTTCTTAGGATCACTCTGGAGACAGCTTTACACAACCACTCAGTTCTTTCTGGTGGTCAGCTCCACCCAGGAGCCCACCCACAGTCGCCCCTTTAGATCACAAGATGCTTCTATCACCCATGAATCCCAAGAGGTCAGGAGCTCTGGGTCAAGAATCATACACAGGAAAACTGAGTGTCAGAACAGAAGACTGCCCCAGCATCCTGTCGTTCAAGAAGTTATAAAGCTTTTAAGAGCCCTGTATCAGAAACCAGGGACGAATATCACAATGAACACTTCTTATTATAAATAATGGCATCACAATTAAAAACCATACTGACTCCTGTTCAGATGAAAGAAAATATTACTATTCGAGAATCTTCTCATTAGTCATGATAAAATCATTATTTTTAAAAATGATGCTAAAGAAAAAAATGATGTTAGTAATGAAAATTTTGTTAAAATAACGAAAACTTGCTTACAGCGATGGTTCTGTCCCCTTAATCTTAGAGCAGGTCGACAGTGTGGTCCTACCCCAGTCTCTGTCACCCACAGCTGTGTGACTTGGAAGATCCATTGCTCTTCTCTGGCCCTCCGTTTCCTCTCCTGCTATGCAGCGCTAATTAATTCATTTCTCTATTTTTATTAATTAAAGTGTGTGATTCCAACCAGGAATTATAATTGTCCATCCACAATCACCACAACACACTGTTTACACTTCCAGGCAAAACCAAAGACACTTGGCATGTTGGCTAACTGTGCTCTTCTGTTGTAACTGGAAGGGTAGCCGTGCATTTTTTAAAATTTGTTTGGGGCACTAAGAGTCCAACTCAGGACCTTGCGCTTGTCAGGCGATGTGGTGCCACTGTGCTATCTCCCTGACCTCCTACCCATATATGTTTTTAAAATGTTGGAATGGCTTTGAACACCCTTCGATTCTCCAAGGAAGCACCCTGGGCCCGTAAGTTGGGAACAGAGTCACTGGAAGGTAAAGAAGGCACAGCAAGAAAAGTCCGCCACTCTCAGTAAGGTTTATGAAGTGATCTCCAAGCCGAGAAGTGCTCGGGCCTGTCCTCTCCTCCTCCCTGCTTGTCTGTTTCCTTTCGTTTCCACAAAGTCGGGCTCCCAGGATGAGCTCTTCAGTGCACGCAGAGTGAGTGGGGTGGTTGGGAAGGCCTCATAGGGTTTTTACCTCATGAACCTGAAAAAGTACGTAAAGAACTTCCAACTCCGATGAGAATTCTGTTAGTGTTCTGCAAATTTGTCTCTGTGGTCAGAGTTCAGCGCCTTCGACACCTGCCCCAGACACTGTGCCCGTCTCAGGTCTCTGCTCCTTCAGTGAGTCCAGAACATGGCATCAGATCGATCTTCAGCAGGTAACTTGAGTCAAGTGCCTCTCCGGCTTCAAAACTCCCCATGGCTCCCTACTGCCTTCCAGGAGAGCTTGGGTGATGAGGCCCCCACGATTTAGCTACAGGCCTCTTGCAGTGTGGCCAGATGTTTCACAGAGCGCACCAGTGGCAGGGCAAGACAGAAGCAATTCGCCTTCCATTCTGGTCATCAGAAGTGAGTCAGAAGGAGGCAACTACACAGGGCTGAGCACACTGGGTGGAGGATCGCTGGGGGCATCTCAGAAGGTGCTCACAGAATACCTGCTGGGGACGTAGCACCCCCTGAACAGCTCGAGCAAATCCTACTGTCAAGAGTGTTTCCAAGTGTCACCGTGGGGAGGGCTGTTGTCCTTCTTTGGACTACTTCTTTAATGCCTGCACCAGGGACACTGAGAGATTCTTATTCATCGCAGTTGGAGGGACCCTCGGGCAGCAACCCAGTCTGCTCCTGTCTCTGTATTTCACAGTCTGATGGGACGCACAGGAAGCTCGGTAAATGTTCACTGACGGGAAATGGTCAGCTTCTGCACCTTCGGAGATACTGTTAGCCCTCAGTCGCAAGCACAGAGGCTAATTCACGGAGGAGCTGCTGATCCTGGGTGGTGAGGGCATGCATGCTTTTCTCAGATTTCCCAAGACGCAGCATTTGCTTAAAGACACAGAAATTTGCCATGAACTGGAACCAAGGGAAGCAAGCTTCTCTGAAGGCGTTCATGGGAGAACTGACAAGTTAGTGTGAGCAGTGACCATAACTAACCATACTTTACCTGCCTCGTACCCTGAATCCTTACCGGAGCCCAACCAGGTTGGCAAGGTTCCCACCCCCAACGTACAAGCGAAAAGGGTTAGATTCAGAGGTAGGCAACCTGCCTGCAGTTAGACTCTGATTAGAAAAGCTAAGCACTTTACCCACTTGCCACTTATAAGTAAAATTGTCCTTTTCCTGATTATTATTTGAGAGGCTGTGATTTTTACCACGGTGAACTCAGCATTGCCCCAGCCTGTTCTGAGGCCGAGGTTCACAAATGGTCCACTGGCCTGCAGTATATAGAGTTGGATTTTTGTCTCTGTTATTCCCAAGCTTACAGTATGACCTTGGAAGTTACTTATCTTCTCAGGATCTCAGCTTTCTCTTCTGAATACCAATTAATCCTTCAGGTTCAACACAATGCCAACAGTGTATAAGAGCTAATTATAAACCTTCATAGATGATTTAAGTCGCATTGCTAAAATATACACAAAAATCTGGTCATTGTTAATTTTGTGAAAAACCCTTTTTGGTTTTTGTTAAAAAGATTTTAAAGGGGGGGACCATTTAAAGTTATATTTCAAGACGTCACCATGGAATAAAGATAATAAGCTTTAGTTACACCACTTGGGACATTTTTCTTAATGAGGTCTTTTTAGAAAATCTTACCGTAAGTCATAACAGACTGTACTCCCTGTTACAGACCCAGAGGGTCCATTATGGGCCATTTAAAAAGATTAAAGAACACTCTCTCGGGGGGGGGGGGTCTCAGAGCATCCGGGATACCACATTAAGCGTCCGAAATGCTCGTTTTCAGTTCCTAACAGTGGATTAATGAATCCACGAAGAGCACATTTATTACCACTGACAGGTGCCAAGGGCTAACGAGCCTGATCCACATTTTCATTTAGCTCTTTCTGCCTGTGAGCAACAAGGAGAGAAGAGAGAAAGTGGAGTTTCTTTGCTGCCCAGCCCCCTCCTCCAGTACAGGGTTGGCAGGATGCTGGGCACCACATGGGGCATTGGTTTGGGGGTCAGGTACATGGGCTCCAGGTCCTGATAGCACCTCTGACAAATAGAAGCCACCTGGACCTCCCTGGGCATCAGGGTCTTTGTTTTCAAAAGCAGGCAAACTAGGGATTCTCAGAATGTGGCCTGCAGAGCTTCTGGGACTTCGTCCCTGGTGCCCGTGGGGCTGCTGTCGGGCAATAAGTGAATGAAAGTATCCTCAGCTTTTAGTGCTTATGCTAGACATCCCTGGGCTGGCTGGTCTCCAGGGCCTTTTCCAGTTACTAAGGTTTGGGAAGTTATAGAAAAATATCTATTGCACTTTCTGTAGTCTTAATTCTTTTTGAAAATTTTATTGTTCAAGTTTTTAGAGGTCTGAGATCTGTGCTCACATGTTTTGATGACTAAGACAATGTATGAATGAGAGCCATATCATCAGATTGAGCCTCCCAGGGGCACTGTCAGAGCTATTTCGTGTAGGTCATATTGCGGCCCTCCAAGCTGGAAGAAACGGGGTGGGGTCACTGGAAAAGTGAACTGGGGTTCAGAGTCCTGCAACAAAGAGGGAAGTAGACACCAAGTTTTCCACCCCTGCAGTGCGGGTCCTCAGAACTGCCCAGGGCATTTGCTGTGCATCCTACAGCAGCTCCACCTGGCGCTGCGATGGCCCGTCCTGCCATCCTTAGACTGTAGGACCCAGGGCAGCGGGACTCAGCCACACACAATCTGTGGAGTGTGTTCCTTCTGCCGTCTTCTGAGCTGCAGCCACTCATCACGGTCAGGAAAAGGCAGCCTTAGGAAGGTCATCCAGCTTCCATTTCTTCATAAACTGGAGCCACTCTCCACATGCTCTGCACGTTATGACGCACACACCCCGAGGCGTCATCTCTTGCAGGGAACAATGATCCGCCGGGCTCTCAGATGAGCAACTTAAATCTCTGCCCATCAGCTGGGCGTCAATCAGTTTCTCCTCTCCTGAGGCTCACACAGGCGTGGAAATAGTGGCAAACCCCTTCCCTCCAAGGTAAGCGAGTCTAGGGTCTGTCACACAGGCTTTGCTGATTGACAAACTCGTGGCAAGAGCCTACTGTGTGTGAGGCACCATGTAGGGTGGGAGTGTAATGTGAAGAAGGTGGACATCTGTTTGTCATTGGTGTGATAACAAACTGCCACAAAGGTGGTGACTTTAAGATGAATTTATCTCACAGTTTCTGTTGATTGGAAGTCTGACACCAGGCTAACATCCAGCCCTGTGAGGGCTGTGTTCTTCACAGGGCCTCTGGGGCAAGAATTTCCTTCTGTGCTTCATCAGGTTGTCCACTTCGTTTAGCTCCTTTTCACTTGTAGAACTGAGGTCCCTATGCCCTTGCTGTCCCCAGCCTCGCATTTGGCCCCTGTGTCTCAGAATCAGCAGGATGAGCAGGATTCTGTTCATCCTCGGACTCTGACTTCCCACCTGCTTCACCTCTCTGTCTCCAACTGGAGAAGCCTCTGCTCTTTAGGGGCTCATGAGATTGGCATCAGCATGCAAAGATAATCCATGATAGGACTCCTGTGCAAGGGCCCCTCACCTCAACTGCATCTGCAAAATCCCTTCACGATACTTCGATGAAGGATTGGCCAGAGAGCTCAGCAGACTAAAGCACTTGCTTGGGCTGGTGCAGGTGCCATGCCAGCCCCACCCCTGGGGCATGCTGAGACATTGACTGAGACTGGGCGTCGTGGTGGGTGCCTATACTCCCAGCACTTGGGAGGCTGAATACAGGAGGATCACTGCATCTGATCTATATAAGGAGACCCTGTAGACCCTGTACTAAATACACACACACACAAAAATACCTAGGTGAATGCATAATTAATAACCAGGAGATGGGATAGGATGTTTAATGTCAATGAGACTGGGCTGTGGGGTGTCCAACACCTGGCCAAATGTTGTTCTGGACATATCTGTGAGGGGCTCTCTGGGTGAGACCAGCATTTGAACTGGTGGACTGAGCATAGCAGATTGTCCCCCCCGCCCCATTTATAGGGACCCTTGTGGGTGACACTGTGAGAACAAAACACTAATGCTCCCAAGAGAAAGAGGGAATTCTCATTGCCCAGCAGCCTCCAAATGGGGACATCAGCTTCTTCCTGCATCCAGTCTTTCCAGGGTCTTGAGACCCTGCGTTTGAGACTCAGGAGCCCTCCTTTCCCAGGCCCTCCAGGCTCAAACTAGATCTATGTTTCCAATTCTCCTGCCTCTCTAGATTGTCAGTGATGGGTCTTGAGGCCCTGCAGCCTCCATGACCATGAGATCCCCTTCCTATATAAACATGCTTGTCTTGGTTCTAGTTCTCTCTTATTGGCTCTATTTCTCTATTATTTCAGGAAACATCTTTGAAAGATCCCCCTAGATGCGCTGTTTGCTGGAGCAAGCCAACAGGGGCTGCAGACACAAACGCCGTACAGAGCAGGGCCAGAAACCAGGATACACGAGGGAGCACAGTGTGCCACAGTCGGGCAGCGGTGGGGCCTTGGCAAACAATAGGCCCTCCCTAGAGACGCTCAAGCTCAGGGTCCCCCAAACCAACAGGCTTCCCAGACCAACATTTGCAGCCAGATAGAGCCACGAAGCTTGGAGTTTTCATAAAATGCAAATGTGGTTTTCAAGGCACACTGCAGACATGTTTTTACAGGAAAGAGGACATTCGTGCTGAGCTTGGGGGGGGCAAATGCCAGCTGTCCAGGCTGAGGAGGAGGAAAGGCACTGTGGTCAGGGCCAGTGTGAGCAGAGCGGGGGCGTGAAGCCCCGACTCGGCCCACGCCTGCCATGTGGTGGGAGGAGCATGGACCCTGGACGTGCTGCTGGAGGGCAGGTGGGCTTGGCCTGGGGCGGCTCTGTGTCAGCAGAAGCACCCTCCCACCCCTACTCCCTGGCACTGGTGCCTGGCAGGCGTAGGTCGGGAGGCTGAGATCAGCCAGAGATCCATTCCAGCTTCTATAAAGGGACTGCAGCGAGAACTGAGAGGCACACGGGCAGAATAGCAATGAAGCTCTCGGCTGCTTTCTGCTCAGTGGACAGGCTGACCTGCACACCAGGAGCTGCAGTGGTGGGCAGTGGTGAGCCCTGGCATCCAGGTCCCACCACACTCGCTCTCCAGCAGCGCCCTCTTGCCATTACTGCTGCATTCTTTCTCTGTCTGCCTGGCTCCCAGGCAAGCCATCCTCCCACGGAAGCTAGAGCCTGCAGCACCTGCTGGAGAAAGGGCCCTCCAGGAGGCTGTGATCTGAGGGCTGGACCCAGATCACCTCCTAGGGTCACAGCCCTACCTAGCCCTTCCTAGTCCCAGTTCCCACTACCTGAGGAATGGTGGCCTTGGGCTACAACCTCTCTAGCCTGGACAAGCTCCCAACCTCAAGCCCTCAGAGGCAGAAAATACAGAGAGAGCAATGGCAGAAAGGGGCCTAGATCTGACTGTAGCTCATGCTGCTGTTTCTCTTCCATGCTCAACTTCAGGAAGGACTGCAGAGAAAAGACATCAGGCATCAGGCAGGGGCAGGTCAAGCCTTGGCTGAGAAAAGTGAGGTAAGGGAAGTAGCTTAGTTCTGTGGTGTCTCTAAACTTTCATCCCTGAGTTAGACATCCACACCTGCCCAGAATCTGGCTTTCAAGGAGAATCCAGAAGGGGCTAAGCCAAGTACGCTCAGTGCCTTCTCCCAGACTCAGCAGTCACACGTGTTGTTCCTTCCTTAGGGAAGATTAAGGGGAAGGATATATGGTGGACACATCGAGTGTTCACTCCCTACAGAAACCCAAGGACTAGGGAAGAATGTTCCCCCCGAGAGCTGGTAATTATAGCATTAATGCCTTAACACTTAATGCACAAGTCTCTAATAGCATACAGGCTCCTTCAGATACTCTCATGAGGTAGGTGATAAAGAAACTGAGGCACAAAAAGATCACTCTTCTAAGACCACTCACCTGCTGAATGGCTAGCATTTTTTTTCTCCTCCTCTTACTCTTCCTCTTCATTTGTGTGTGTGTGTGTGTGTGTGTGAGCACACACATGTGTGTTACTAGGGATCCAACTAGAGCCTTTGAACTAGCTACATCGCCAGCCCAGCTCTTATTATTTCTTATTCTGAGACAGCGTCTGACTGAGTCACTCAGTCACCTCTGCTGAGTGCAGGTCGCGATCCTTCTACTTCAGCCTTCCCAAGTGGTAGGGTGACAGCTATGCGCTGCCTGACAGTCTCAGTGGCAGGCATTCCAGGCAGCGCTGTCTCTCCCCGCCACTCACTGTAGACTAACTCTTTATGACTCCGGGACCCCACATAAGGCCAGCAACCTCCCCAAGTCTTGGGTTTGCCATCTGTGAAAAGGTCATGGGTATCCCAGAGTTCAGGTGAGCATCAGGTACCCGATATTACCTCTATTCGAGTTTAATCAGGGGGGAGAGACAGCGCCAGGGAATGGAAGGAGCACGGCATGAGCCAACTGCGACTCCCTTGCCTTTACAAAGGGATGGTATCAGCCACCTCCGGCAGCTCCGCAGTTACAGCCCAGCCCCGGCACTTTGCAGTGACTGCTCTTCTAACTGCTACCCCGTCTGGACTTCGACCTGCTCTCTTCCATCTCTCCAGAACAATGCCCGGCTGCCGCAGCCCCTGGGTGGCTGGCTATCAGGTGTCCTTCCTCTCTGGCCCCACTGCCCACACACCTGGGCTGAGTGCTCTGGCCACGTGTGCTGTGACATCCTGCATTTCCACTGGAAAGGGCACTCGAGGCACCTACATTAGGTTATTTTTGCTTTGCCTTCCAAGCTGTCAACACCATCCCGGGAGACCTGGCTCTCTCCTGCTTGCTGCCCATCCCCAACCAGACAGAGCACTGGGAATAGGGGATGCTTCGGTGACTGTCTTGTGGGTGGCAGGCGTGTGACTGGATGATGGAAGGGAACGATGGAAGTGCTCTGTCCCAACAAACCTTGGTCCTGTGCAATTCCAGCGATGACCAAAAGAGGGTGCTATTCCCTGAGGTACATTAAGATAATGCCACTTAAAGCATTTAACTGTATCCTGAGAGGCTTAAGGTCGGTGGACATGAAATAGCCATTGCCAACCCTGCGGACTTCTGGGAAAAGGCAGCTCTTGAGCAGCATCCACAAGTGCAGTGAGTAGACAGGAGGAGAGGGGCCAACAGGAGTTTTTCTGCAGCCATAAAGAAAACCCTCATGCAGGGGCAGGGTACGAAGGGCCTCGTGGGCCAAGAGAGGAGACCTGCTCTGTCCCACTGGCAAGAAGGGGCTTTGGAAGGGTTTTAGGCAGGAGGGTGGCAGAGTCAGATTTGCATTTTACGAGAACACTGCTAAGCGTGCAGAATGCTGGTGGGGCTGAGGTGAGGCTGGGATCCCAAGGCTTCCCTGGGCCTCCCTTTTCTAACCTGAGAGGTCTGAAGGTGGGAAAAGATGGCCTCTGAAGTCCTTCTGGACTCAACACCCCATATCCTACTCACAGAGGCAAACTTCAGTCCTTCAGCATGAGCAGAGGTTATCAGAAACACACCAGTGAGGAAGAGAAATGCTCTCAGCAAGCTGGGGTCTAAAAATACCAGGACATCCCTGGCCTGCCTGTCACACTCTTCCTTGGGGCCTCTGCTGCAATGTCAGGAAGCGGCGTCTGTGTCTGTCATCAGCTCTGGACCGGAAGTGGCTGCGGGAGCTAATCAAGAAGAGAATGTGTCACTCACCTGGCTTGGCTTGATGGGCGTGCTGCTGAGACAGCTCTATCCAGCTGTGTCGGGAGGCAGAACGATGCGGCGCAGGTTCTTTCCGAGTTGGCCCTGGCTTTCTGGGGCAGCAGTGGCTTTGGCTACCTCAGAAATAGTGCTGCTGCCTTGGCCCGTGTGGAGCAGGCCTTCCCCTCTGGTCCCGCCCTGTTTGCGGAGACCCTGGCACCTGAACTTGGCACAACACATGACTTTGACTCTAAAATTTTTCAGACCAGTAGCCACATGGCAAATCAGCCCATGCGTGTGTTTGTCTGAAATTAGGAAAGTATGTGAGCCAGCTAGGCCTGCCGTAACAAATACCGTAGAGTGGACGTTAGAAATGTGCTTCCTTCTAGTCCTAGGGGCAGAAAGTCTAAGAGCTCACTGCCAGCAGGGCTGTTACCTGAGCATCTCCCCGAGCCTGTAGACCCTGGGCTTCTCCTTGTGGGAGGCTCAATAACTCCAGGCCTCCAACCCTATTGCAAGTGGGTTTCCGGGTTCCTCTTCCCCTACCTCTGCTGAGCTAAGTTCCTAGTTCTTCTTACCCGGCCTCTTTCCCATAAGTCTCCTGCTATGCCCGGGAGGTGGGACTTCCTGTCATAGCCTGGTTGCCTAGTTACTTGCATCTTTTACCCACCCACGTCATTTTCCTATGCCTCCATTACATATATCCAGCACCTCCCCTGAGTAAACTAGACTTAATCAGAATCCTGTCTTGTCTCCATTTCTCATGTCTCCTGTCCTTTGTCCCCTCCACAATTCCCCGCTCCTCTCCCAGGTGACCTTCGTTGACTGACCCGCTGGTTCGGGACAAGTGGC
>NDGN011355646.1:0-11540 GCA_002564285.1 Tympanoctomys barrerae | reverse complement strand
GCGCTTCTTTTAACTTTTGGACTTGCCTCGTTGTCATCTGATTTTTGAGCTACAACACTCCCCTAGGGCCCCTGCTCTGTCCTCTCCTCTTGCCTTCTGAAAAACAGCCTGGTTTGGGTCCTCACAGGACCGGAAGTCTAATCAGTATGAGGCCGTGAGTGGGCCCCAGCCTTCCAAGGCTTCAGTTTCTTGCCTGCGGAAGGAGGACAAGCGCCATGCACAGGTGTTTCTACTCAGCAGAGCAGTGTCAGCACCAAGAGCAAACGGTGTTCGATGTACGACAGATGGTGAATAAGCATTTGGTAAATAAGAGGAAAAGGAAGGGAAGAAGGAACGAAGGAAGATTTGGTGTTTGTGCAGGTCTAGGTGGAATCATTGAATGCCTAGCACCGTGCCGGCCTTGTGGATATTCTGTCCATGGCGTTTATCGTGAATGGTGGATGATGAGGAAGATATGAGAAGGAGATGAAAGAGAAAGGATTCAGAAAAGTGTCTTCCAAGTGCCTAAAATAAGTCCCGCCTGTTTCTCAGTCCCATTCTCCCTGCAGTCTGTGGTAAAAGGTAATCTGTTTGGGCTGCTGTAACAAACGACTGCAAACTAGGTAGGTTAGTAAACAAGAGAAGCTTATTTTTCACAGTTCTTGGGTCTGAGGAGTCAAGACTGAGGACGCCAGCTGAAAGCCCGCTTGGTGAAGGCTTGCTTCTGTCACCTTATCCTTGTGTCCGCGAATGGTGGAAACGGGCCAGGCACCCTGGGGTCTCCTTCGAGGCTCTATCCGCAGGGTCCAGGTGCCACCCAAAGGCCCTATCCCCTCCCCATGCTGGCATGTGGGTGACCAGGTCCCATCTATAAATCTGGGGGAAACGTGGACCCTCACCGCTCAGACCTAAGCAGTCGTGCCGCTTCCCAGCAAGGCTTTCTGTGCTGCCCTAATCCTGGCACTGACTCTATAGCCTCCAGATCCAGCGCCTCGCCGGTCCCCAAACTGTTCCCAGGACTGAAATGAACCGCATGGATGTGACTACGACTGAGAGGTGCTTCTGGCGGTTGTTCATAGAGATGACTCATTTCTAATCCCACTCATTAAGTAATTACATATTAATATTTATGTTTTTATTTTTTAGTATAGGTAGTCATTAACATATTTGCTTAAGGATAGAAGTACTATCAATTAGAAAAATGACATTATCTTCATTTACATGATTAAAAGGAACCCTTCACCTCAAAAATATGTGAAATTTCCCGGCCTTTCCACATTTCCTTTGGATGTCAGTACAAAAGACCAGCCTGCCAGCTCAATAGAAAGCTCAGGGGAGAAATTGGGAATGGTAGTCATTAAGTTTGCTGAGCGTCTTTAGTCATCAATTCTTCAAAGAACACAGCGTTTAGGAGCTGGACCTCAGTTCAAATCTCAGCACTACGCATCACTAACTGTGAGGTAAGCAAGTTACTAAATCCTTCTGTGCTTCGGCCCGCTCGTTGTGTAGGGATCTCATGTGAATTAAATAAAAAGAACATTTTTAAATGTATGTAGAATAAGCAACAACCAAACATCAGTTCTTCTTCTTTTTCTTTTTGGTGGCTTCCTCAGGCCACGCTAGGGGTGGGGCTGGTGGGGCATGGGGTGCCGGGGATTGAACCGCCAACCCTGCACTTGCTTAAGCTGGTGCTTTAGAGCACTGAGCTATCTCACTGGTCCATCAGTTCTTCTTTTACCAGCATGTTGAACCGAACATTCAACAGACTCAGGGAGGAAGCAGGCGTCTTCTGAGACTTTAATTTAAGCGTGGGTGCACAAAACGATAGAAAGGAGAGGTTTCCACTAGCGAGGCCCACACGTCCTCAGCATCTGAAAGAGCGGACAGGCTTGAGCCGGCTTGGTCGGTGAGTGAGGGTCCGCCGAGGTGTGCAAGTCACGGTCACCACTTCCAGCTCCTGGCCAAAAATCCATTATCATTCTTCCCCGTGATTTGAGTTTTGGTCACAAGTTTAACAATAAAGATAGGAACAAGTTTCGAGTTTGAAAAGCAAGCACACAAAGGGAAAGAGAAGAACCCTTTGAAACGTTTTCAGTGTCAGAAGCTGCCGGGCTGCTTTTGTCTGACTAGTACAAAAAGGAAAGTAGATGCCCAAACTCATGTCTAGTTCTCTGCTCCTTGGCATAAAGTTAGCGATTCCTCAGCGCTGGAGAAGAACAGAAACCGCCTAGCGGGGATGCATGCCCGGAAGGAACTAGAGAGAGGAGGACCACTTCCGCGGACGCCGCTCTGGAGTAAGCGCTGCTTTCGCCGCAGTGCCCTTCGGTATTTCCTTCGTGTGGACCACTTTCTCCAGTGCAGGAGAGCCAGAGCTGGGATTTTCCATACTGGGCTAACCAGGCTGTGTTCAGAAACAGCCCTCGTTGTGTCACAACGCCCGGGGCCAGCGCGGCTGGTATGGGAATAGGGCTTCGGCTGAGCTTCCGCAGGTCCAGCGCGTGTGCTCTCCAGATCCCACCACTGCTAGAGAGGAGCCGGGGAAATCCCCCGGGGGAAAGGTGGAAGCGGGGCCCCTGCGAGGCTGGGTTGCTCGGCCAAGCGGGGAACAGGACTGTAAGCAGGTTTGCAGTAGGACTCCAGCATTTTTCCTTTAACTCGGTACTTATTTGCTTATTTGATTCAAAGTCAATGAATGAAATGTGAAATTGGCCCCGGGGGGAGGGCTGGGTATTCTGGCACGTTTGCTATCAAAATCTAAGCTGGGATCCATGTTTGATCTTCAGTACACAAGAAGATTTGTCATTTTTTTTGTTCTTCTCTTGGGGGCCTGTTCTTTCAGCTGGTAAGAAAATGTGTTTCTCATTCAGCAGAAAGCCTTGTTCAGATCAAACAACTGCTAGACCCAGTGTGGGCACTGGGGGGATTTGCAGCCTCAAGAAGACAGTGCCAGTCACTGGCAATACTGAGGGAGGCACAGAGTCATAGAATCAGAGAGAGATGCCACTGGGTCCACACAGCCTCCTGCCTCACACCAGGTCAGAAGGCGTTCTGTTCTAGATGCCCGCAGCAGGAGGGTGAGTGGTAGACCTAGAAGCCGTGTCCATGTCAGATCCCTTTTGGAGATGGGCCATTGCCTTGTCATTAAATTAAGGATCTTGTGATCTTGAGGAAGTCATCCCGGCTTATCTAGGTGACACACTGCTTATTCCAGGATGTATGACCTTATAACAATGAAACCAAGAGAGTGGACCAGGGCAGCAGGGGTGAGACGTAACAGAGAGACAGGGACTGCAGTGGCTCCGGGGATGCCCAGTTACCCAGCAGTGGCACCGTGGAAGGTACCCTGGAATGGAGAGAGAGAGAGAGAGAAAGAGAGAGAGAGAGACAGAGAGACAGAGAGACAGAGAGACAGATACACACAGAGAGACAGAGAGACAGACAGACGGACAAAGAGACAGAGAGACAGATAGATGGACAGAGAGAGAGACAGAGAGAGATAGAGAGACAGAGAGAGAGGGAGACAGACAGAGAGAGAGACAGGGAGACAGAGGGAGACAGGGACAGAGAGACAGAGAAACAGGGAGACAGAGAGAGACAGAGACAGAGAGAGACAGAGAGGGACACACACAGAGACAAAGAGAGAAAGACAGATAGGGAGGGAGGGAGGGAAGGAGAGAGAGAGACAGAGAGACAGAGAAAGAGATAGAGACAGAGAAATAGAAAGACAGAGACAGAGAGACAGAGAGACACAGAGAGAGACAGAGAGAGACACAGAGACAGAGAGAGACAGAGACAGAGAGAGCAAGTGAGAGAGAGAGAGAGAGGCAGGCAGAGAGAGATCTTGTTATCTTAGTGGTCACACAGATTGAATGCAGCGGATGTTGGTTGGGGTTGGGGAGCGGTCCACAGGCCTGAGGAGATACTCAGGTACCCAGGCTTGGGGGGGATCCTATTTTCAGTTGTGTCCGTGCTATATAGGTGGGTTTTATTTTCTATATAATTCTAATTTGCCTTCTGTTATCAATCCAGAGAAGACATAGCTGACTTCTGTCATCCTCCTGTGAAGGAAGTAGCGGTTATGAGTGAGGGGTCCGCTTCCTGAACAAATGCTGGAGTGGTCCCCCTTCCTTGTCGCTGCATTTCTTCCATGCAGACAGCCTAGCAGAAGGTGTCTGCTCTCTGCATTGCATGTTCATGAGTTTTCTAAAGCTAACTTTCTTCTCTTAAGCCCCTTTAGCCTTGCTTCTCTTTATTGAAGGGAAGTAAAGAATATAACTGAGGAAAGGTTTTACATTTCTTGTTCTGTTATCTTTTTTTTTTTTTTTAACCAAAATAGAACCTCAGGTGGGGTATAGTGGCACATGCATGCAATCCCAGCACTCGGGAGGATCGCTGTGAGTTTTAGGCCAGCCTCGGCTACATACATAGTGCATTCAAGGCCAGCCTGAAATACAGAGTGAGATCCTGTTACAAAACAAAAGAATAAAAGCAGCAACTGTCTCAGTTTTCTCTCCACTGTAACAATCTTCTGGATTACAGCAAGTCCACTAGCTCCAGTATTGTGACTTCTTCAGTGAGGGTTTCAGGTGCCCCCATATACCCATTTTTTGAGTTAGCTAGTACACGAGATAAGAATTTTAACCACCGTTTTATATCTGTGGAGGTTCAAGAACAGTCTGGAAAAGGTTCTGTTGTAAGCGCAGAGCTGGGGAAATGCTGGAGGGCATCACCGCCGTTGTTTTAAAGTTAGCCTGTCAGTCATCATGATTGAAATGTGACCTCGGCGGCTTCCACAAGCACAATAAAACGCTTTGCAAAAGGTTGCAGAATTGTAGGATGTAATAAAGTCCACTTGCCTTCATTTCCAATGCCGCAGAGTCCCCGAGAATGAGGCCCATTTCCTTATGCCTTGGGATTTGTTTGAGTTACTTTCACGCCTGGAAATGACGGCACATAAAAACAGACATTTAGTTAGAACCAGTAGCATTCTTTTGAGTCGTGGTCGTAAACGAAAAATAAGTTTGCTTGCTGCTAATCTGTTGGATTGCCATTACCATTTTATGAGAGGTGATACTGATGCGGCAGGTGCCATGAAATAGATGGATTCTGGCCACGTCGGTGCCACGTCCACTCTTAGGACCCACATTTTCTGTCCTCTGCCCGGACGCCATACCAGCAAGGTCAGTTCCTCGGCCTTTTAAACCTCTCTGTTACTGATACAAAGCTTATACATAAATTATACAGATCTAAAATTTTGTGCATCAGGCAAGAAGGGATTCCTAAACATAGCAATTTTGAGTACCTGGTGAGCTTGTTAGAAACAGATTTCTGGACTCTGTTCCCCACGTTCTGACCTAGCAGGCCTGGATATAGGGCCCTGAATCTGTGATTTTATGCAAGCTCTCTGTAGGAATCTGAAGAGTTTCACTGCTAGATTTAGAGAACTGTTGAACTCCTGCATAGAGAGGCAAATCAGATTTACTTTGGTGTCAAGCGAGAGGTTCCATAATTGTATAGATCAGGCCTAAAATAATTTCCACTCGCCCATTAGGAGAGGAAGGAGAAAGCCCTTTTAATCTTATTAGGCATGAGAATCAGAAAATTCCTTGGTTGTACAGTGATAAAATGGCCCAGATGCTCACGTGGGGGACCAGGGAGGCACGCTGCAAAGCTCCGATTCTGCCCTACCTCTGCAGCCTTAGCTCCTGCGCCTCAGTTATGGGTATCTGGAAAACTGGTACTAGTCAAGAACGGGACTAACAGGGCCACTGGCTCAAGGCAGAGTAATTCCAGAAAAGCAAGTAAGAAAGGGAGAAAGAGGAAGGCTTCAAGGCTTATATTTCACCTCATTTGGGGGTGATTGAAGGGAAGGACACTCGAGTTTTGGGGATAGTTATGAGGAATGTGATACATGAAAAGATAGTCAGTGTTAAGTATGAATAAGATGTCGCCTCCTGTGTTTTTAAAGGATTTCAGAGAAGCCTTGAATTGCTGTTCCTAGACTATTGGCCCCTTGTGGCTTTGAATGTCTCGTGACTTGGGAAGCTGGACTGTGGGTACTCAGTTCCCTGCTTCTTTCAAGGTTATCTCCAATATGGGGCCACTGAGACCCAGGTTAGTGAGGCCATATGCACCCACTTCCAGTAGAGAGAGATTTTAGGGAGTCTGGCTGTACAGTTTTCCCGCACATCAGTAGCAAAGGCAGAGAGCAAGGGGCAGGAAACCCTTGGGAATTCAATCTGGCCCCTCTGGGGTCTAGAATATGGAGGCCCAACCACTTTTGCTCTTCACCAAGGCCAAGAAGCTCCCATTTGGCCCAGGATTGCTGCTGCAGGCCCCAGGGGAGCTGCAGTGTGGGGGATCAGTGACATGTGTGCAGCAGTGGTCAACCCTCTTGGAGATGGGGGATGGTTTTATTCCCATGTGACGCTGGGATCACCTGCTTTGTGTGCAGCGCCACCTGCCCCACCTGGAGATGAGGTCATCACCCAAGCGTTCATTCTGCACTTGTGCTGAACAATTCCTGGCTTCAAGTCAGAGGTACCTGTGCTGGCCTGAAACTGGATGTGCTCCCTCTGTTCTTCCACCTCACCTGCCTAGCGCAGATGTGTGTCCTTGAGAAGTTTCCCTTTTATGTTTTGGTCTTCTGAACACTGCAGCACTGTTTGTTTCCCACTAAACATTGCGGCACTCTGTGTTTCCCACATCGCCCCTCTGAGCACAATCCCAGGAGCCCCGAGCCTCTGTAGATGCCCATCACACCTGGGCAGTTTTCTGTCGTTCCCTTCTCAGTGCTCCTGGGACGTGACCTCACACAGTGCGGCATCCGGGTGTCGCTTAGCATCCAAACGCTCTGTCTATCACCGTTTCGCTTTCCTGTGTGGCTGGAGGCTCAGGGGAGCTAGAGTCTGCCTTTGGGGGCCACATGGGCGAACCTCGGTGACGTCTGCAGCTGGGGAGAGGAGGTGAGGGTCTGCAGTGCAGTGCGTCTTTGGACCAGTCAGTCCCCGCTGCACCGCGGGGGGCTTGAGGCTGTGTCAGTGTGCACAAAACATTCACAGCAGCACCCACCCCCGGGGGGGCTGCACCACATTCACCGCACGCCTCTGCTGTCACTGTGTCCCCTGGTGTTTCCTCTGTTGTTTCCTCTCAAACTGTGAAGACTTAGCACCCAGCCCCGGAAAGCCTCCACCTAAGCTGCAGAGAGGACAGTGGGGCCGTGTGCGTGGCTCTCAACTTCTTGCCGGATATCAGCACAACCTGCCTCTCTTCCCAGCTCGGGTTGCTTCTTTTCACCTTTAGCATCACGGGGGAACTCTTAGGTGCTACCCGGCACATGAACCACAGGGTTTTGAAACGCAAGTGAAATTCCAAGAAAGTGAGAAGAGGCAAACTTCAATATTGGGGGGGGGACAAGAGGCAAGGAGAGGTAAGGTAAGCGGCGCAGGACAGGAGGGCTTCCCAGACCTTCTCCTTAAACATAAAGGTGTGCGTTCCTGTAAACACAGGGACCTCTCAGTTTCCAATTCTTTCTGTTCTTTGCAAACATCATAGCAGATTAACTGCCCCCTTCCCACTCTCCCTACCACCATGAAGGTGCTTGGGGAATGCATTATGCAGCTCGCTAGCAGGTGGTGTTCTGCAGGTCGACAAGGTCAGACGGCACCACCGCTTTGCAGAGGAGGAGAAAGGTCTGCAGAGGGAAGGTCTGCATTCAGAAGAAGATTAAAATGTTGGATGGAAGAACTTTAAATAAGTGAGGACAATAACATTCACATCCATCTCTCCAGAAGCCTAAGGCGAAGACTTTGAAGTTGCTTTGTGTTTTGTTGTATGATGTATGGGTTATGGGATAACATTAGAGACACTGCACTGCACTGGTTCACTGGGGAATAAACTCAACCCTTCCGACTTCTCTCTGGAGATGCAAGCATCATCCTGCTAGTCAGCTTTCCATTATAGTAACAAACTCCTGAAGTAATCGACTCGTAAAGGGAGAGGTTTATTCTGGCTCAAAGGCTCTGCGGTTCCTGTCTGATCAGCAGGTCCTGTGGCAGCTCGTTGTGGCAAGAGTGACTGTCAGAACAAACCTGCTCACCTCGTGGCTGGGAAGCAGAGTGAGAAGAGACTGGGGTCTCACCCTCTTCTCCAGGAGCCTGCCCATGGGGTCTTCCTTGTCAGGGTCCTACCACCTCCCAGAGGGCTCCAGTGTGGGAGCCAACCCTGTGACACATGAGCTTGGCTGGACATTCCAGATCGAAGCTGCAGCCAGCACCACACCCCACAGTCCTTCCGTTGCCTCTGTGTCCACTCAAGGCAGTACTTGAAGGAGACTCCTGCTGCCTACCGCACTTCCCCACACTCCCGTACAGCCACAGGGAGAAGGCCTGTTCTGCTCTGAAGCAGAGAAAACAGCTCAGTGTCTCTCTTCTGCAGGTGAGCCTGCCGGGGGCTGGCCACACTCAGGATAACTCCATATGACATCTTCAGGCTAATGGCTAGAATGATAGGTTGTGAAAGGAAGGCTTGGGGCCATAAATACACAGCTAGCTTGCTTTCTATTTTCAAAGGTCGTGTTTCCGTTCTTGGCTGTTCACTGAAGTCATCTGGGGAGGTTCGTAAGAAGTGCCATGCCGCCGTCCCACCCCAAGGGCTTTCCATCCAGCTGGTCTGGAATGTGACTGGGGTCTTGGATATGGATCACTGAACTTGACAATGATGGGTGCCAGGTCTGCCTCCCCCTTGGTGCCACTCCAAACTCTGCTCCTGATACAGTGCTCTTAATTCTCAGGAGCAGCCTAGGTGTCCGAGATGAGTCTCAGTGGCAGATATGCAACTTTTTTTTCCATTTATGTATTTGGTACAGGGTCTCACTATGCAGATTGGACTCATAGTGATCCTCCTGTTTTCAGCCACCCCAGCCCTGGGATTATAGGCATGTACCACAATGCCTGGACTCAGATGTTGGCTCAGTATGCCTGGGAGCAGGGCCAGCGTGGCACGCAGGACTGGAGACTGAACCCTGGTCCCTGCACTTGCCAGAGCAGGCACTTAGTCTGATGAGCTATCTTGTCGGCCTAGATATGCAACTGCTAGTAAGGCCAATGTCATCCTCATCTCTTAACAGAAGTTCAGGCATGGTACCAGGGCGTCCTTCTAAGCAGTTCTGCTTGGATCAATGATGTGACCTCTTGCATCCATGCGAGGGCTGCCACAGAAATGGCTGTAGGGTGAAGTAACTAGGCAGATGCTCACCAATAACACAGTCATGAAAAAACTAGCACAAAACTTAAACAGCTCTTTTCTCTTCAAAGTAGCTTCTTAGTCCCCAGCAGCCCTGAGAGTTGAGAAGAGCAGCTCTGGGAACTCATTCTGCTCACACTAAAAACAAAGTGAGCAATTTTCTCAGGGCACATACCACTGGCCTCTGCTTTTGAGCATTTTTCTTAATAAACAGGCCCTAGAAACTGGGCCACAAAAGCTGCTGGTGGCAATGTCCTACAGTAAGTGAGTAAAAGAAAAGCTGAGGGAGGGATGGCAATTTGGATCAGAGAGCTACTCTGATTAGTTTTGTGAAGGCAGTGGAATCACACTTCCATCTAATGAGAGCAAGGTCTGACCCCCAAGTACAGAGACCAGAAGCCCACCCAGCAGCATGCCGATGGCCTCCAGAGGATTCTGCAGTGCTCCCGAACAGTCCCCAACTCCGAACTGTGCATCTGCAGCGCGGAGCTCATGCTGATTAATAACTGAGCTTACTGTGATGAGGAAGTATTGATTAACTTCCCCTTACACACCGCCTCTTTCCTACCCCACCGTGCTGTCCCCTCCAGGGCATAGAAACCCGGGGACACCACCTGGCCAGTCCTTTCTCTTGCAGGCCTGCAGACATACCTTTAGGGAGGCTGGGGCTCCTCTGAGCTTCTTATAGTGACCACAAGTTCAGTGTGGCCAATTTCCTCTTTGAAAGTGTAAGTCAAACTTTAAGCACTGCAAATACACAAGTGAGAAGTTCTCATAGTTTGAATGAGCTGTGACGATATGACATTATCTGCGCGTGGCCCCTCTGGCAGATGCAGCTACCTATGTTAAGAGCTTGATGGTGGGTAAGAGCCAGGTCAGGGCCCATCAAGTCCTGAGAAGCCAGGCTGCTGCCGCGCCAGGCCTGCCTGCCTCTGTCTTCTCTGCGCTCCACCCGTATTCATATCATTGTCTGTGTCTGAACTACAGCCCAGCAAGGAGTCTCCCTAGAAGACCTCCTCCTTCTGATGGGACTTAAGAAGAGCGGGCTTTATTTGGCTCCAAATCTTCAACTGATTTGATTTCTTCGCAACTCAATCAAAAGGAAAAAGGATTGCTTTCTATTTATTTGCATCTTTCATGAAAGAGACTAATTCTGAGAAAGTCTCTACACTGGGAAACACTTTCCCTTCCATCAAAACCTGCAAATGGGCAAGGGAAAAGAAAAAGGGCGTGCAAGCTCTGTCATTTACTTTTCCTGACAGCTCTTCTTACCGTGTTTTTGAGGGTGACCTTCGCCAGCACTTTCCGTTGCTCCAAGTTCGGCTCTTCTGTGATAACAGCATTTGGAGCCAAACACGAAGCGGGCCACCTTTGATAATTAATGGCTTTGAGAGTTTGCTGAGTGTGTTATTTAATTATGGCATTCGTGTCTGGAGCGTGTACAACTCTGTAGTTGAATAGAAGGAGTATTTGCTGAAGGATTATAGATACATCCTCAAGGATTGTCACTTTGCAAATGTGTCAGGGTTCAGCACTTTTAACAGCCTAATGGGCTTATTATATACACTTTTTCCTTCTTCACCATTTAGAAGGTACTGACAGTGGCCAGTACTAAAAGGAATTTTAATGTACCGATGTAATTATATATGAGCCCATATTACAATTAAAAAATTCCTCCAGCTAATGGATAGAAGTCTGCTTCCTGGAGTAAGACTTTCTATCAAAAACCAATGATGAAATATTGAATATTACATGTTCAGTATGAAAGTCATGGTTAGACAAGCTGTGGTCTACTCCCTGACTCACAAATGGGCCAGCCTGAGTTATGATCCGGTGCTACTTGCAATTCAAAAGATCAAGGTTTGCAAACTCAGCTGGAGACAACCAGGAAGAGAGAGCATCCCTGTCCACCCTTCTTCCCTGCTGTGCCAGCCCTTAGATGACACACAGAGTGCCAGAAGACAAAGATGAGCATGTGCAAAGTCATCTAGATGTCCCACCCCGGGCCCTCCTCAGGGGATCTCTACAGATCTGTGTGTTGTGCTCAGAAAAGGACTGAAGATACAAAACGTCCCCCTGTAAGTTGTGAGTCCCCAGGCTTTCCATTGTGCGTGTCTGGATAAGTTGTATTCTCTCTCTGGATTGCACAGAAGCAGGTATAAAATCATTTTACAAGGTTTCTTCCTTTCTAAACCAATAGGTTGAATTATGTCAGTCTTTAAATTCCTTCCATGCCCATGAGGTTCAGAGTCAGAATCTTCTCGGTGGGGAGACAGACCCTAATAATACTGCTGCTAGGAGGGGTACTTTATCACTCA
>NDGN011355629.1:0-12740 GCA_002564285.1 Tympanoctomys barrerae | reverse complement strand
GCTTTAGCCAAGCTTGTTCCAAGTAGGTGCTTTAGACCACTGAGCCATCTCGCCAGCCCCGACAACTGTGATTTTGAGGGGACTGTGAAGATGGAACCTGGTGCCCCGTGCCAGGCAACATGTGCTCTGCTGCTGAGCTGCATGAGATGTTTGTTTTTAATTATTTTTTAAAATTGTTCTGATCCTTTTGAGACGAGGCCACACCATGTAGGCCAGGCTGCTCTTGAAAACTCACTATGATATGTAGCTCAGGCTGGTCTCAAACTCACAGCAATCCTCCGGCCTCAGCCTCCTGGTAGCAGGGATCTCAGGTGCGTGTCACCATGCCCAGCTGTAACTCACATCTGCATGGACTCATCTGTTCTACAGCTGCTGGACTCTGCCCAGGGCCTCCGCCCGCTGAGCCCGTGCAGTTCGTCTGAGCTGCTTCCCTGAAACCTGTGGGATTTGCTCGACATGATTCACTCCCCAGGCTCATGCAACCTGCCTGCTGGTGCTAGGGGCCCCTGTGCATCCGGGGCCCTGTGCAGACAGGGAAGGCGCATGCGTGCTCTGCGCAGAGGGTGGAGGCAGGCGCGGCCTTGACACGCTGCGTGCACGCTCCTCCAGCCACTGTTTTTTTTTTCTGCTGTGTGTGTTGCATGTTTACAAGTGGCTGCAAGGAGAGAGGAAGGCTGCGAGCGAACGCGGTGAGCGTAAGAAGCTGCGGTGTGGAGCCCCTGAGAGAGCACAGCGGTGTGCCAATGACGCCAGTAGACATTCCTAAGATCCGCTGATCCCGGAGAAAGCCAGCTCCTCATGATTTAATTTGAGGTTGTATCTGGTAGGAAAATGCTCCCATTGGTGCTGTAGTTAGCCCTGCAGTGCTGCTGTGGGAAGCTGAGGCAGGACTAAAAACCTCGAGCCTCGCGGGCACAACATAGCAAGACACTGTCCTGAAGGAGACATTGGAAAGCAACTGGGGTGCTGTTCACGTGGATGCCCGGAGTTTAATCGTCAGTTCTGCAAAAGAATTCAAGAGAAATAACTACCTTTCTCGAGTGTTTTTTTGTTTTTTGTTTTTTAATGTATTTGATACAGGGTCTCGCTACGCAGCTTGGACTTGTAGTGATCCTCCTGTTTTCAGCCTCCCCAGTGCTGGGATTACAGCTGTGCGCCACCACGCCTGGTCTCAGTGGACAGCTCAGCGTGCCCAGGGTCAGGGCCAGTGCAGCCTGTGTCCTCGCGTGTGTTGATAACAAAGATGCACTTTGGAAACAGCTTTAGGCCCTTCCCTCTCCCCCCGAGGTCAGTCTGAGGTCCAGCTTGTCCTTCTACACTCATCAAAAGTCACCACCATATGCTGCTCGCTTGGGCAGCACATGCAGTAGAAAAATCTCCCAGCAAACACCTCTGTGCTTCTGGCTCCTTGGACCAAGCGCTGGGGAGCCCTTGACAGCGAGAGCCCGGGCTGTGCTGAGGACCACAGATGCTGCCCAAGCCCGAGTCTGAGCTGGCTGTGTTTAACGCCCTGGAGGGAGGAAGTCGTTTCCCTCGAGGGTGCTATTCACACTCTTCTGGTGACAGTGGGGAAAAGTCCTTCCAGAGAAAGGTCCTTTCTGGGCCCTTTTTCTGTCCTCAGGACAAGGAAGTGTTATTAAGCTTGAAGGTGAAGTTGGGAGGCTGTCCCTGCTGCCTGGCCCTCCCTGGGCCATGCGCTGGGCACACGAGTTGGCGTGGGCCCTGGGAGGGTACTCCCCTTGGGAGAGCCTCTGTGGTGGCTGTCTGTACACAGCGTGCATCTGATGCGCCGGTCAGCTCTTCAGCCCTGTAACGAGCACGGAGAGAGTCAACACATAAGAAAAAGAAGGCTGATCGGCTCGTAGCTTTAGTCCTGGGCTTGGACACTGTGGCTTTTGGCCTGTGGCGAGACAGCCACATATCACAGCAGGGCAGAGCGTCAGGAGGTGAAAGAAGCCAGGGAAGGCAGAGCAGAGGGGGAGGCGGCCCTCCAAGGCCTCCCGTGCCCCTGTCTGGTAAGGCCTGCTTTTGGGGTCTCTCGTCCCGACCGCAGCGCAGGGCGTGTGCCCAGGCCGCAGCCCTGTGGAGAGGGCGGCGCACAGTGGACAGCGCAGCGCCTCCTCACGCAGTCTCACATTCAGGGACTCTCACATGCCTTTTCTCCTCTTTCTGCGCATGTTAGGGGCCACTTCCCGTTTTGTCTGCTGTTCCTTCCGGTGATTTCCCACAGCAGGGTCGCTGCCCACCACAGGGAGCAATGCCACTCGGCGTGGGCCGCAGGGACATAGGATCACCTACCAAGGGGGCAAAGCAGCTCATGGCAACTTCCCTTTGATGGTGCCTTCCACAGTGTGCTGATAACCATCTCACCCTCAGTTGCCACACACAAGCACTTCGGGAGGTGCCTGGACAGCAATGCATGGAGGCTTGAGCCCCACCGGGCCCTGTGGGCCCGATCTCAGTCCCTGAGTGCCCTGTTGCAATCTTGCAGCCTGCCCGTCTCCTGCCACTGTTCTCAGGCAGCCAGTGCCACACGTGAGCAGCAGACGGCACCATGTTTGAGAAAAGCCCCAGCGTGGCTGTAGCAGAGGGAGGCGGTCCCTCAGCCCTGCCGATGCTCAGTGTCCGCTTTCACTATGACCAACTTGAGGCCTGGTGTCAGGCACCTCTGGATGTGAAAAAAGAACCACAAGGTTGTTGTCCAGCCTCTGTCACCTGCTGGGCAGTGCACTAGGTGCCAGGAGATAAGGGGAGCCCCACCTGGTTCTGTCGCAACTGGAAATGGCGTACAACTGCAGTTAGGTAACGACAGCCACCGCCACCTCCCTGGTGCCCACTGTATGCCTGGACTTCGCAGGTTCCCTCCAAGCCATCACCTGGAGGTTCTGGCGGTGGCTGGGGCATAGATCTTTAGAAATGAAATTGATCTTAATTATTGGGTATTAGGTGAAAGCCGGAAGCCCCCAGCTAGTCTCTGCCTCAGGCAGGAGCACAGAGAGAGTAGCTCCTATTGCTAGCACCAGTGACATCTGTTCCTGACCTGTCTTCTCGGTAGCAGCCCGAAACAGAGCCTCCATTTATGTTTACTAAACAAATAAAAGCAGTGACTTGAATGAAGGGCAGACAGGAGATTCCTCTTGCTCAGAGCACCTCGGAGCATTCTCCTTCTTTTTGTTCATTTCGGGCATAAATGATCCAGGGAAGGGCAGGGCACGATGGAGTCAGCCCGCCAGCGGGGCGCAGCCTGTGGCCCGGGTCCCACGCTCTATGCAGATGGCCAGGTGTCATCAGGACCCAGCCTCGCCTCCCCATTTCACACTGTGTCTTGGCAGGTGTTCCGGCCGAGAGCGTCACGGTGGACACGCTGCTGCATGTGGTCTTGTGCTTTGCGGGGAGGCGGTCACGTTGTTCTGCCCCAGGCAAGGTTCCCAGGGCCAGAGACAGCTCCAGGATTTGCGTGTAGCTTTTTTCTAAAGTCTGCAGTATGGGACATTTCCATGAAGGTCACTCAACATATGGTCCCAAACCTCTTCCTGGGATGTCATTCTGCAGCCACCAAGGCA
Organism: Tympanoctomys barrerae; assembly: GCA_002564285.1. Classification (NCBI taxonomy): domain Eukaryota; kingdom Metazoa; phylum Chordata; class Mammalia; order Rodentia; family Octodontidae; genus Tympanoctomys; species Tympanoctomys barrerae. The sequence goes on along the minus strand of NDGN011355629.1, from coordinate 9,177 downwards.
CACACACCCAGCCCCCTGCCCTCGGGCCAGTCATCCGGGGAGCCAACCAGGGTTCCCACTGCTGACAGGAGTGAACAGGTTCGTCTCCCTGACCTATGGTGTCGTGTTGCCCAACTTTCTTATTTACTTGCTCACAGTTTCCTGCCAAATTCTGTGGGGCTTAAACCTTTCTTGCCTGGTTCTGGGCCATATCTGCCCAAAGGTAAGTTCTTCTGGAGAGTTCCGCCAGAGCTCCGAGGCCTTGAGTCAAGGAAAAAGAAATGCTTCATTTAAAGAGGTTGGCTCTGCTCACCCTGAGACCCAAGATCTCTGTCTGTCTGTGTCTGTCTCTCCTCTTACACCACACACACACACACACACACACACACACACACTCACTTGAACTTGCTCTCATAGCCAGTGCACACTCCCACAGCCAAATAGCCTCGGCCTGATCCACAAGAATGAGGCCGACACATACACTCACTCACGTTCATGCACCACAGCCACAAACACAGCAGATGTTGTGAGCCAATCTACCCCCGTATGCACCATCCCTTAAATGCTGCCCCTAACATTCATGTAAGCAATATACACAATTTATACACACACACACACACACAATCTGCATGCTCAGACCTATGTGTTTCCACACACAGATGCATGTCAACATATGTGTACCTGCACACCCCAGTGCCTGCTCACCCTGGCAACACCCCTCTCCACTTCTCTCTCTCTCTCTCTCATACACACACATACACATGCGTGCCCACATGCTTGTGACTCAGCCTGCATGCAGACGGGCCCCAGACTCGTGTGTGGAAAGACCCACAGAACCTCAATGCTCAAACTGGGCTGGGAGAGCCTGGACGAGGCCCCTTTCCCAGGAAGGCAGGAGGGCTGCAGGAGCAGACGGCCTCAGAGCTGTAGGATTTCTCAGCACAAACAAGGCACCAGGTGGCTGGGACTTGTGGATGAGGGGTGTGCAGTGACACGGGAGATGGCCCGGCCTCTGAGGACATGCTGTCACTGACTGTAGGCGCAGAGGCCCAGCCTGGCCGTGTCCCTCGGTGTGTCTGTTCCTTGGGGTCACATGCATTGTGCACCTTGAGGACGCAAGCTCAGCTCACCTGCTCCCTCCCTGAGGCTGCGGTGAACGGCACCCCCAGACCCCAGCCGCCCCACCACACCCGCCAAAGCGCCAGAGCCCTGCTGCGGGAGCTGCGCTCTGTGGCAGCATTTTCCTGGCACAGAGAAAACGGCGCTGGCCCAGTGATGGGCGGCCTCGCAGCCAGCCAGGGAGCCCCTGCTGGATGCCTGGCTCGGCTGCTTCTCCTCCCGCCTCTCTTCTTCCAGGTACTTTCCTTTTCTTACAGCTCATAACTCCAGAACTCAAGAAGCTGAGGCAGGAAGGTCTTTGCAAGCTTGAGGCCAGCGAGGGCTACAACATGAGCTCAAGGGCAGCCTCAACGGTCTAGCGAGATCCTGTCTCAAAAAAACCAAAGCAGCTCTTTCTGTAACCTGGTGCTGTCTCCAGAAGGTCCTAAATAAATAGTTGGACACAAATATTATCTGTTTTGGAAAAAACTAAAGTGTCTAGCTTTTTATATTTAAACCTTTTGTGCCTTTGTCTTTTTATTTAGCAAAGGAAAACAGAAGAACTGAAGCCAAGGGAAGGAAAAGGCCAATGAATTTAGGAAGATAAATTGGAGGACAAAACCCCCAATTTTCAATCAGCCTCTTCCAGGGCCCTGGCAAGCCCAGCAGAGCCCATCCCTTCCCGCGAGGGCCGTGGGCTTCCATGGGAAGCCGGAGGTGCGTGCTCCTTGCGGGCCCTTGGCAGTCCGGGGCCGCAGCAGAGTTGGGCAGGGGCCTGCTGGCGCGTGGGCTGGGAGCCGCGTGGGGGCTGGTGCTGGCAGGGGCCGCGTGGAGCAGCGCTGGTCCGCCCCCTCCGCGGACAGTGGCCAGCATGCCCGCCCGCGCTGTTGATTTTCTCGCTTCCGCTCCGTTTCTGCGTTATCTGGATGGGCAACATGCGAGCTCCTGGCGGCGGGAGAGACAGGACAGCTGTCGCAAGGGCGCACAGTGGGAGAGGAGTCAGAGGAAACCCCCTGTGCTAGCTCCCGAAGCCAGGGGCTTCCAGCCCTAAATCGGAAGGTTACCAGATGAGCTCGGAGGAGAATTCCCCAAATTTTGCAGAATTTAGCAAAGGTCAGCAGGGTTATACAATGGTGAAAGACTGAGAAGCCAGATTTTGACCAGATAACCTCTAAAACCGTCTTGGAAACCAGTGTCAACTACACTTAAGAGATCTTTATTGAAAAATCAGGGTAAAGGTCTTGAAGATTCTCTTTTTCTTTTAACTTACATTTTGTGGTTTGAGTAGGCAAAACAGCAAGGTAGTTTCAATAGCAGAGACCGCCCTCTGCCTTCTAGTGGGGCTACGCCGACTACTTCCGCCAGGAGGCGCAAGCGCGTATGTATTCACAATGGAAAGAAATGCTTACAAATTGCCATTCTTTTCTTCTCACAGCCCCAATGTCCCCACAATTTAAAAAGGTTTCTAAAGATTCTTATTTTCCTTCTTCTTTTTAAATCCCACGGTGCAAGATGCATTGCTACTGTATTTCTATTTCGCGATGTGCGCTCTTGTTTTCTCCTTGGCGCCCAGGGGCCTTCTCGAGAGCTGCCTGGGGCTCCGCGTGGACAGGCGCTGAGGCTTATCCAGCAGGCGCTCTGCGCTGGGCGCACGCATGCTGCTGGTCTTTTATTCTAGTGAACAATGATTGAGCAGATCACGTCGTGCGTATGTCATCACACCCTTATGCAAGAGCGCCGATAAAGCAAGCTCGCAGAAGTGAGATTACCGGGTCACAGGTAAGTCCTTTATGCCTCTGCTAGGTAGAAACGTCATTTCCATCGCCGTGTTACCACGTTGCCATTTACCAGGGCTGAGCGTGCTGATTGCTCAGCTAACATGTTGACTAACTTCTGGATTTTTTTTTTTTTTTTTTTTTTTGGTACTGAGGATCAAACTCGGGATCTTGCACTTGGCAGGCAAGCACTTATGCTGCTGAGCTTTATCCCCAGCCCTAACTTCTGGAGTTTTGCTCATCATCTGACAACTGTGATTATCTCTCCACCATTTAGTACAGATTTCCTTGAGACTGTGCATTTTTTCATGTAGCGATATTTCTTTTCTGCAAACTTTCTTTCTCCCTTTTCCCCAAATTCTTTATGTATTAGGAAGACTAACCCTTGTGTATGATTTCAGTTACAATTTTTTTTTTAGTTTGTTACTGGTCTGTTGACTTTACTGATGCTCTATTTTTTCAATTTTCTAATGTGAATGAATAAACCATTGAAAGAGCCATGCGACGATAGGTGATGCGCATCCAGCCCCTAAATTGAGCAACTGAAGGTGGTTGCCTCGTCTCCTTGCCTCTCCGTGAGTGCGTGCGTGCGTGCGTGCGTGCGTGCGTGTGTGGGTGCGCACAGGTAAAGGACAGATAGAATTCCTTTAAACCCAATGACTTAGGCGTACGTCTTCCAAAAATAAGAACGTTTTCTTACACAATCGTCGTATCATTATTACATCCAAAAAGTCCCAGTAATTCCCTAATGTCTACTATCCGTAGCATCTGTGCTGTTTTTGTCATATACTGGATTCATTAACCAGCCTCACAATCTTCTTTCAATGGCTACTGCATTTTTGAGTCTTATTTTAAAAGATCCCTCTATTCAAGGCTTTCGCGGTGTCTGCTCTTGAATTTTTCTTGGATTTTATGCCTTTATTTTCTTGTATCTATGGCATATTTTCTTTAAATTTATGACGCCTCCGAATTTATTCTAGTGTATTCTTGGGTGGGTAGACCCAGCGCATGCTTCCCGGATGGCTTCCTGGCTACGGCACCCGCCACTGATCAAAATATATGCGAGCATAAAAAGCACACGACCATTCATCCTTACGAGACTGCCCTCTCTTTGGACACGCTTGGCCCTTCCTTCTTGCTCCCTTCTGAAGCAGGCCTGGAAGTCCTCCTTCAGGGGTATCATTGCAAGGTGTAATAAGAAGGACAGCGAATGCTGCTGCCAAGTGCCATCCACAGAGCCGGGCCCACGAGAGCCCTGCGCTGTGTCCCCACCATCGTGTTCGCCGGTGTTGGCACCGTGGGGCCGCTGGCTTCCCCCCAAGCCGAAATGAACATGAAACGCAAATGTTCTGAATCACCTCGGCACAGAGGCAGCCAGCATCGCAACTGAAGACCCAAAAGAGGACTCCCAAAGTCCCCAAAGAGAAGACTCCCAAAGTCCCCAAAGAGAAGACTCCCAAAGTCCCCAAAGAGAAGACTCTTTCGGGTCTTCTGTTTGGAGAGATATGAATGACAACGTGTCTTTTGCTGTTGTACGTTTCTAAAAATTTGAGCGCTCATTGTGTTTTTCGGGCACTTCACATAGAAGCCGTCTGGAAGCCCAGTGAGCATTCTCCAGCTGTAATTTAACCACGGGGCAGGATGAAGCGAGGGGATTGCTTGGGGCAGGGCTCAGGGCTGGGCTGAGCAGCTGGGTCAGGAAAGAAGCCCGTCTGGGCTGGCAGGGCTAGTCACACCCCATGATCACCACCGACTGGATACATGCATCACACTGTCACCCCGTATGCCATCAAGGGCGGAATTACTATGAGTGAAGGTAAAACCAAGATAAAGGCTAGTGTTTCTTGTTACTGATTAAACTGTGGGCTTTAGCACATACTCGCTTCACATATGCATTCAACTCCATTCTTGAGCTTTCCACAAATCTATTTTTATTTCAGTTTCAACAATTAAATCTGTAGAGGGATGGTGAGATAGCTCAGCAGTCTAAGCACCTGCCTGATAAGCACAAAGACCTGGGTTCGATCCCCAGCACCGCATGCCATGCCTCCACACTGGCCACCGAGTCCTGGTGTGGTGGCACATGCCTGTAATCCCAGTGCTGGGGAGGCTGAGGCAGGGGGATCACTAGGATCCCAAGCTGTGTAGTGAGACTATACCCCAAATAAATAACAGATTTTTAAAATTTCATTTTAAAATACTTTAGAGTACTGGAAGTCCTTGATGCTTGTGCCTGCTCGCTCTTCTTTCATGATTCTCCTTCCTTTATTTTCTCTTTCAACAACTTTGAGTCACTTGTCTCATTACAAAAAAACTCCATTTGAAAACTGGAGAGGGTGATTCCAAAGTTTCTTAAATAAACTTTACTAATGACATCTCTTGATGCCAAACATTAGAAGTTCTGCCTCTGTGAAGCTGACCATGCCATGGGGCCCGCTCAGGTATGCAGGGTTGCATGGCATTTGTCCTCCTGTGACCACTCACCTCTCTCAGTGTCATGTCATCGTGGTTTGTCCATGTAATGGCACATTGTAGTATGTCAGAATCTCCTTCCTCTTTTTCTTTCTATATTTTAAGGAAGGGTCTACAGGGTGTTCAGGGTCTCTCTGTGTAGATCAGATTCGTAGTGATCTGCCTGTTTACAGCCTCCTAAGAGCTGGGATTACAGGCACGTGCCACCACGTCCAGTCTCAATTGTCATCTCAGCGCACCCTGTGGGCAGGGCTGGCACGGCAGGTCCAGGGATTGAACCCCCGGCCCCTGCACCTGCTTGCAGGTGCTTTAATCTGCTCAGCTATTTGGCCAGCCCTTTCTCCTTCCTTTTTAAGGCCATTTGGTAGTCTTCTGCATGTAGAGCCTATATTTTGTTTATCTCGTCATTTGTCCTGGACTTTAGATTCTCTTTCAAACATTAATACAAAAGTCGCTAGTGCAGTGTCTGTTCTTGCCCCTGGAGTTTGTCCAGAGCCTGGCATAGCGGACCAGGCACACCCGCACCATCCTGCAGACATTTTTCTCAATGTGTAATAACAAGCCGATATGCAGATGTAGTTAAAATTATGAAATGTAGTGAGACCCTGCACACACACACAATTATGAAATGGAAGTTTGTAAAAGTTTTACCTTCTCCTTACCTGGCACTCTTTAGCAATTAAGAGATTTTAAAATGTACTCATCTTAGCAACACTCCAGCCCCCGAAGCGGGGAGCTCTTACCCCACTCTCCCATCCATACAGTGCACCAGTAAGAGAGTGGGGTGGGGGCGGTTTGTGAGGAGCCTGAGGTCTGCTTAGTGCGCAAGATGAACCTAACTCCCGTGTACGTGGGGCCAGGTGCAGTGGCTTTGCCCCCGCCCGCTTGCTTTTCCTCTGAGCTATGGTTTAGATGCACTGAGGGGGGATCGGAGGCTGCCTGTCCTCGGCACCCGCAGCATCTTTGACAGCTGAGCCTCTTCTGGGGACCTCCAAGGAGATAATGTCCTCTCTCAATCCTTGGGGACTTTGTCTCCTCACCTTTGTGTCACAGGACCCCACATGTCCACTCCATGCCTAGCTGCCACCTGCAGGAGACTCTATGTAGCTGCTCACGACAGCCTATAAGACAAAGACTTAGGGTACAGGAAGACAGCAGGGCCCCCGGGCACAGAGGACACAGACCTTGCCAACCCCAGTATGGCAGGAGAGCCACGGAGGGCCTGGAAGCTGCAGGTTAATTATGCAGCTGGCTTTTTGGCTGGGAGCCCGGGTGGCATCTGCTGCCAACTGGGTCGCATCCTGGGGAGATCAGAGACCTTCCTAGGGGAGGTGGGGGGATATTTTTAGGTCAGCTGAGCCTCGCCCCACTTGACTTATAGCTACTGCCCTCAGTTGGTGACGAATGCCATTGACCTCAGGTGTCACAGCCTGCAACTCAGCTCTGTGGTTCTTCTCTGGGAGGTTTCCAGCATCTCGATGTTTCCCCGAACTTGGAGTGCTGCAAACTGTCTGCGGTCTTCCTACAGGGCTGACCCAAGGTTACAATCTGCAGAATAAAGACAGCCTTGTTCCCCATCAAAACCCTCACTGTTCTACCTCTTTGTGTGTGCTTTGCGCATCATGCATTTTGTAAAAATCCTATTAGTGACTGCATGAGATCATCTATTTATAGGCCTTTGGTGCTCACTGGCCTCCCCAGGACACTCCTGGAACCGTCCCTAGCCCTGTCACCTTCCCACTATTTCTCAGTATCTGCCACAGAAGTGAGCTAACAGCTGTGTGGCTGCTTACCTGTTGGGGCTTTCCTACGGTGACCCATTGTCCTTCCTAGGCCAGGCCCTGCCTCGTTCTGGTCTCTTTCAGCCTGGAGGATGAGGTACATCAGGGCGAGATCTCTTCATCTAGTGGAACTGCCAAACTCAATTGCAAAATGCCTCTAGCAGTTGGCCAGGCTCAAGGAGAATTCAGGGAGCCCCCTTGTCCCTGCCCTCACCTGGAGGCGGGACTGTGCTGTACCCATCCCACTGTCCCTTCTATCTTCTCTGCTTGTTTCTCCCAAGATGTTACTTGATTTTTCCCCTTGCCTCTTGGAAGTTTCAAAGTGAAGCCCCGTGATTAGCACTGGAGGCCGGTTGGGGCTAATTACAGAGACCTGGCAACGGAGCCCCAGGTGCAAGCTGACCACAGCCAACCGCAGTTGTGTCCAGCCGCTGGTGGGCGAGACCACAGCCCATAAACGGCGAGCTTTCCCTGCCAGTTGTCCAAGCAGCTAAAAATGTGACCAATGATTGTGCAAGGGAGCGAGGACGCCCTGCGCATCACACTGCTTGTCTCGCCCTCAATTTATGAAGAGGGAGTCTGATGTTTCCTGTGGATGGCGTCTAGGCTTAAATCCATCATACCTAGCCTCGCCTTGGTGGAGAGGGCTGTGGTCAGCATCTGACTCACTCATCAGTGGATTTATGGTCTGTTCAAAGCCCACGTCAGAAATGGAAAGAAGCAGGGCCAGTGTGTGACAACAGCAGGATTTATGTGCTGAGGTGGTTGCCATAGAGGACTCTGACAAGTTTTTGGACAGGGGGTTTTTGCAACCTCTGAGCTTTGGACATGTGGCATTATTGCTTTTGGAGAGACCATGGAATACCCTGCTCAATTGTCAGCTGTGCTTGGATGTGTAACGAATTCCAGCAAAGAAATGTGGAAACCAGAATGGCGGGCCTTCTTCCTGTGCAGCTGGACGCCGCCCGCGGGCCCCGGCGCCTCCAGGACGCCTGCCTTTGCCTTGCGCTGCTTCTCTTCTTGAGTTGTGCAGAACCAGGATTTTCTAACAAGCCTAAATGTCAGGATGAGCCCCTCCAGTGGCCTGGGGCATCACTGTTCTGTACCCCAGAGCTGCCCCACTGCCAGGGGCTGCCCGAGGCGGGGCTCTCGCCTACTCTGGCTGCGAAGTTCGTTCCCGTTGCTGTCCTGGGGACTTGCTATTCGTTCTCCGCAGCGACACCCGACGTGGGTGGCAGTCAAGCTTCTCTCTGTTCTTCTTTGTCCCGCTCCTTTTTTATTATTAATTTTATTGAAAAACAAATAGCAATAGGACAGTTTCAAAACCGATTACTAGGACAGTTTCAATAATTAATACATTGTATATTGTTGTCCTCTGAGTGGTTATTCATAGTACAAGATGCAGACGTGATATCCTGTCCACACAGTATTAATACAAATCTTAAAGACTCCATAATGGTGGTTTCTGAGGCTGCGGTTAAGGCCTCCAAGCGCTCTGACACGAAGTTCAGTTTTACAGCTGTGCCTTTGTTTCTCTCACGCCTGTTTTCCCGTGTCTTTCTTTATTTGGCAGTCAGGACTTGTCCCAGGACCCCTGCAGACCACCGGTCCCGCAGGAGGGCTAGCGCTGTTTGCCACACTTCCACAGTTCAAACCCTTTCCAACGTGGCCTGTGGTGTAGGGGACCCCCGAAGCCAAAGGGACCCATGCACACTGTGTCCAAACCCTGCCCCGTTCAGGGCTCTGGCAGCTACTGGGTGAGCCAGAGCAGCCAGGGTCCCAGGGAGGTGTGAGTGCCCTTTGTCCCTCTGGGACGGTTGCTAGGGGAAGGTGGCAAAGGAGTGAGGTGAGAGGGAGCCAAAGTGATGGGGGCGTGGCCAAGGGTGGGTGGGGCAGCCCGGGGCTCTGCCAGGGGCCGGGAGTCCCTCCCCCTTGCCCTCTGCTCCTGGTCGCAGGACTCTGCAGGACATTTATTTTTATTTATTTTTATGCTTATGAAATATTTCATTTTTATTTTATTATTTTTTATTTTTTTCCATAATTTTATTGAGAAACAAATAGCAATGAGACAG
>NDGN011355626.1:0-19588 GCA_002564285.1 Tympanoctomys barrerae | reverse complement strand
TTTTATATTTTTTCTTTAAAATAATTGATGTCAAAATAAATAAATAAATAAATATGCAAAAATAATAATAAAATAAACAACAATTTATTTTGTTGTAGTAATACAAGGATGGGTCAACATATGCAAATCAATAGATGTGATACACTAGGTAAACATAATCCAGGATAAAGTCACACCAACAGGTGCAGTGGATGCAGAAGAATTCATCAGTTTGTTAAAAGACCTGTAGGACAAAGCATGCCAAGATCATTCTAAATCCTCTATTTTTAAGGAAAATATTTGTTTCTCAAATTAGAAACAAGGTAAGGATATATTCTCTATTCTTATTCAGTATAGCTCTAGAAATTTGAGCTAGGGAAATTAGGTGAGAGAAAGAAAATGGATACACATACAAAAGGAAGAATTCAAATTATCCTTGTTTGTAGATGATGTGATCTTTTACTTAATGCCCCTCACAGAAGTTTGAAGCTGATAAATGAATTTTAAAATGTATCACAATATATATCAGTATAAAAAAATCTATAGCTTACTATGCAACAATAATAAACAGGCTAAAAAAATAAGTCAAGGAAATAATTTCACTCAAAATACTTTCTAAATATTTAGATGCCCATCTAATCAAGGGGTGATACACAACTACAAGAAAAATTTCTGAACACTGAGGGGAAAAATTGTTGAAGACATGAGAAATGATCAGCAAAATTTATATCAACAAAACAGCCATGTTACCAATCGAAAGACACAACGGACTTCCCGCCATCAGACCATGACATTCTTCAAAGAACAGAAAAAAATACTAAATTCATATAGAAGCACACATGGTCTGAATAGTCAAAGTTGTCATGCCCAGAAGATCAGAGCTGGATGAATCACAATACCTGACTTTAAATTACACTCCAGAGCTGTGGCAACAAAATCAGCACAGTACTGGTACAAAAACAGACGCAGCAGCCACAAGAGAAGAGTGGAGGACACACAATCAGCCCACACACTTTAGCCATCTGATTCTGGACCCAGGAGCCCAGATTTAATTTGGAGAAAAGATCACCACTTTAATCGAAAAAACTGGGAAAATGGGTTATTCACATTTGTAAAATGACAATAGTTCTTGTCTCTCAACCTGTACAAAATCAATTCAAAAGGGATCAGTGACCTAGATTTATGACTTGAAACTTTTAACAGAAAATGTAATGGAAACACCTGAAGCCAAAATCAAATAAAGATCTCCTGAATAGGAATCCAAGGGCAGAGGAAAACATACTAAAAATCAATAAATGGGACTATATTAAAAGATTTCTGCACAGTGAGAGAAAAAACTAAGGAGAAGAAACAATGGATAGCATGGGAGAAAATCTTTGCCACTGTTCTTCTAACAAGATCGTTAAAGTCTAGAAAACTTGAAGAACTCAAAACAGACTTTGCACCAAGGTCTGAAATAGCTAAATCAAGAAATGGGCAAATGAATTTAACACACAGTTCTGAGAAATACAAGTATGCAAAGTTCCTGACTTATGAAGGAGCTCCATTCCAGGACAGCTTCCCTAAGCCAGACTTCCTTGCAGTCTGACACAGGAAGTTTTGTGCAGTATGCCTGTGAAACATTGAAACTGGAAAGTTTTAAGTCAGTGACTTCATACAAATGGTCACTAGTCAAATACAGTCCCTGAGAAATAGCATGAAGTGGCCTCACAAGATTAAAAACAGAACCATCATTCATTTTAAAATCTCACTCCTGGACATATATCTAACAGAGATAAAATCAGTATATTGAACAGACATCTTCACTGCAGCATTCACTGCAGCATATTATTCACAGCATCCAAGAAATGGAAATAACCTAAATATTCATCCACTATTGAACTCAATAATGAAATTTTGGGACATACGCACAACAGAAGATAATCCAGTAGTTAACAAAGGATTAAACCTGGCCATTTGAGATCCATAGATAGACTTGAACTTCATTATATTAAGTGAAATAGGTTAATTCCTAAGCACTTCATTTTTATTGATGATGCTGTGAAAGGTATTATTTCTCTAATTTCCCCTGGGTGAGTTTATCATTGGTGTGTAGAAACACTATTGACTTTTGAGTGTTGACTTGTATCCTGCTATGCTACTGAATTCAGTTATAACTTCTAGCAGTCAATTGGTGAAATTCTTTGGATCATGTATGCATAGGAGGGTTGTGTCTTCTGCAAATAATAATTTAACTTCTTATTTCCCTTCCCATATTCCTTGAAGTTCTTTCTATTGTCTAATATTTCAGTTAATGTCTTGAAAACTATACTTCACAGAAGTGGATGTCCTGGTCTTGTTCTTGATTTTGGAAGGAAAGCTCTCCGCTTCTCTCCATTCAGCATGTGTGAGTCAATGGTCTTATCAGACCAAGTTAAAGCCTTTCTATTCCTGTTTTCAACAGGGTTTCACCAGAAATGGATGTTGAAGTTTTGTCAAATGCTTTTTTTGTACCTATTGAGATAATCATGCGATTTTTTGCCTTTGCTTTTGCTTATATGGTTCATTACATTTATTGATTTACATGTGTTGGCCCATCCCTGCATCCCTGGAAATGACTAAGCCAGCTACAGAAAAAGGCAAGTATTTCTCAGGTACAGAGCATTGACCTCCTGAAGCTGAGAGTACAATGGTCGTTCTTAGGCTAGAGAGAGGAGGGACAGAAGAAGAATGGGGAAAGGCTGATCAATGGGCGCAAGGCTTTGTTTAAATAGGAGTACTAGGGCTAGCCAAATAGCTCAGCAGACTAAAGTGCCTGCAAGCAGGCACAGGGGCCTGGGGTTTGATCCCGAGACCTGCTGTGCTGGCCCGGTCCTTGGATTGTGCTGAGGTGGTGATTGAGACTGGGCTTGGTGGCATGACCCTGTAATCCTAGCTCTTGGGAGGCTCTAAACAGGCAGATCACTACAAGTCCAATCTAGCAGTGAGACCCTGAATACCCTGTAGACCCTTCCCTAAAATACAAAAATAAATAAATAAATAGGAGTACCAAGTTTTGTGTGCTATTGCAGTTGGCGATATGGTGATATCAGGTAATGATAATGTACTTTATATTTCAAAAAGATGAGAAAGATATTGAACATATTCACCACAAAGAAGGGAATGTTTGAGGTGAATCTTATACACAGTGAAGCAGCACACGGCCCCCAACACATATATGCAATTTTAATTTTATGTAACAAGCAAAAATAAGCCAGGCAGTGTGGCACACACCTGTACTCCCAGAACTCTGAAAGACTGAGGGAGGAGGATTAAAAATTCAAGTCCAGACTGGTCCAATTTGTGATTTGAGATTATTTGTCTGAAAGTAACAAAATAAAATGGTGAGAGTGTATTTCAGTTGTGAAGGCATTGGGCTTAATCCTCTCTCTCTCTCTCTCTCTCTCTCTCTCTCTCTCTCTCTCATACGCAATGAAAAAATTATCAAAAATGTCAGCATAAATTTTAGAATCTATTCCACCATAGGGTAGAAGATAGTTTTCTTAAGTCCTTCAAAGTGAGATTTATTTTTTAAAAAAACAGAAGCAGGAATGTGTTCAAGCAAGAGTAAATTTAGAGGTGATTCTTCTTCTGAAGTTCAATTTCAGTGGACTGCATATATAGTGAGAACAGTTGGTAGGAGCTCAAAATACAAAGGCTATACTTTCAAAACATCATACCTATTGTATAAAACAAGGTAGAGTTACACTAGGAAATGTAAACTGGAAGGGTATGGTGAAGAATTTACACAGAAGAATGCAAAATAAAGCCACAAAGGTAGAAAATATAAAGAATTTTGAATACACAAGGAAGACAGTTTTGATATATGTTTACTAAGAGGTCCAGAGCAATTTCCATGTTCAAGAAATCTGAACAATTTAGAAAAGAAAAATAAAAATACACACACAGAACTAATATAAAATGAGAAGTGAGAAAAAGTTTCAATGAGAATGTTACAGTAAGGTAGATACCAATGGGTGTTAAAAATTATTGGCAAATAATCAAGAGAAACAACATTTCCATGGCCTCTAAATAATTTCTTAAATATTTATTAAACAGCCTACTGGTTTTATTACAATCCCTTGGACACTCCTGCTACCAGGAGATATAAAATTTTATTAACCTCCCCTCGAGTGCAGCTGATTTTAGTAACTCACTCATAGGAAATGGAAAGGAAAGAGCACCAAAATTGTACTGGAGAAACAGAAAATGCTGTCTAAACCAAGTTACTAAGATCAACAAGGCCAGGTAACAGTTACATTGATGCCAATACCATATACTTTGATTCTAGGTGATAAGAAAGGAATTTCATCTGGACGGTATCCTTCCTCCAAATCTGGGGCCAACCCAATTCTTAGCATTTTAGACAAACCCAAAATGAGCACCATTCTACAAAATACTTTTGTTGCACTCTGTAAAGGTATGAAGTTAAGATATATATTCAAGTAGAAGAAATATATAAAACAAGTAATATAAACTTCCACTTAGAAAAGTAGAAAAATGAATAACTTAAACATTGAATAAGACAAGGAAATATCAAAAAGTAAATTAGAAATAAATGAAATTAAAAACAAGAAGTCATTGATGAAACCTATCAAAACAAAAATCTGATTCTTTGAAACTTATCAATAATGCTAACAAACCTGCAGCAAATTTAAACAAGAGCAAGGAGAGAAGACACAGACTGTTGACGCTGGTAATGGGGAGAAGCCATTACAATGATGTCATGGACATTAAAAGGGCAATAAAGTAATAGAAACAACCTTGTGCCCAGAAGTGTATAAACGAGATGAAATTGAGCAATGTCTCCCTAGACACACTTGGAAAAACTCCGAGAGAAATAATCTTGACAGGCTTGTATCTGTTACAAAAATTGGATCAATAGTTAATAACCTTCCAAGACAGAAAAAACCTAGTCCAGATGGATTAACTGTTTAATTATATCAAAGTTTTAGTATTAAATGATCTTAATTATCTATGATTTTTTTTCAGAAGATAAAAGCAGAGAGAAGGAACTCTAATGCATTCCTTAAGGCCAGTATTATGGTGTTAAGAACACCAAAGTCATAAACAGTAAGGGAACTCAAAACCAACATATAAAAAAATATAGATGCAAAAGTTTAAAAAAAATATTAGAAAATGAACTAATAGCTTTAAGAAGTAACCATAGAAAGTTTCCAAGATACAAAGGTAATGTACAAAACGTCTCCTGGTTTCATATGTGTAGGTATAAACAAATTTAACTTGATACTAAAAGCACAACACCATTAATATTAGTGCTAAAAAAGTGAAATCATTTAGTATAAAGCTAACAAAGTATGTACAAGATAAGTAATATGATAAAAGTCTGATGGAATAAATCAAAGATATTAATAAATGGAAAAACAGTCCAGATGCCTGTATAGGAAGAGGCAATATAGTTATTATACAGTTCTCCCCAATTTGTTGTACAGAGTCAATAGACTCTATCAAAATCCAAAGAAATCTTAGCATTAACCAACTGATTCCAAATATACTGCAAAAGGAAAAAAGCCAGAACATTCTATACAGTTTAAAAAGGAACAAGTGAAGGGACTGAAATGATTTGACTCCAGGCTTACTGCAAAGTGGTAGCAATAAGGACAGTGTGGTGCTTTCATGTGAAGAACAATGAAGCTGTTCATGTGCTCCACTGCATTTGCTGATTTACATGTGTTGAACCACCTGGAATGAGTAAGCCAGGTACAAAAAAGACAAGTTTCTCTCTCAGGTGTGTAGAAAAGCAAGCACATATTGAAGGTCTATAAAAGACCTTCAGCATCAAAAAGTAGTCCTATTTCTTAGATTGGATTCTGGATCAGAAATCAAATAGAACAAAACCAGTGAAACTGAACATGAGCCATGATGTGTCTAGACCCATATCTATCACCAAGCACAAACTAAAGTCTAAGTGAATTAAAATGGAAACTCTAAATCTACTGGAAAAAAAAGTAGGTAGGAATCTTGAAGACGTAGGGGTAGGCAGAAACTTCATGAACCAAACCCAAAGTACACAGAAAGTACTCCAAAGAACCAACAACTTGGATCTCATCTTATTAAAAAGATTTTTCACATCAAAAGAAATCACCAACAGAGTGGGGAAAAAAGCCCACAGAGTAGGCAAAAAATTAGCTAACTTTTCCTCAGACAAAGGACTTCTATCTAGAATATATAATGAACTGAAAAAAATTAGTCCCCTCAAATTTAAAGACTCAATCCAAAAAAAGCATCTGAGATGAATGTATACTTTTCAGTTGAAGAGATACAAATAGAAACTAAATACATGAAAAAATGTTCAACATCATTGGTCATTTAAGAAATGCAAATTAAAACAATACTGAGATTCCATCTCACCCCAAAAAGAAAGTCTATCATTAAGAAGTCAACCAATAACAAATGCCAGCAAGGTTGTAGAGAAAATGGAATCCTTTCCGTTGATGTTGAGAATGCAGAATGGTGAAACCACTATGGAAATCAGTGTGGAGAACCCTCAGAAAACTAGGATTGAAGGTCTGATTCAACCCAGCTAATTCTCTTTTGGTTATTTTCCCAGAAGAATTAAAAACATCATACCACAGAAGGAGGTGTGCACATGCTTATTGCATTTTGTAGTAGCTAAATCTTGGAACCAATCCAAATGTGAATCAACCAAAGAACAGGTAAAAAAAGATGTGGTACTTTTATACAATAGAATATTATTCAGCTATAAAGAAGGATAAACTGTAGGCTTTTATAGGAAAATGGATACAATTTGAGACAAAACTTCTGAGTGACATAAATGCTACTCACATATATAAACACTATATTATCTTCCTAGTGTAAGACATTGAAAGAGTAAATACAATATAAAATATACCACGGATATTGTGAAAGGGGAAGAAGGTGCTCATGAGGAAAGAACTAGGATGGGGCAAGGAGAAAAAAAGGAAGACTAAATATATATTCCTCATATATTATATATGTATATATAATATGATATATGATAGCTAAAACAAATATGCATATACTAGTTCATTGAAAAGAACAGTTTGTGCTTTTATTGTTTAATCTTTCATGCCTATCCCTTATAATCTGAAGAACTACTTTGAAGATAACAAATGTACTAACAATATGTATTAACCATTGTCAATCACTCATTATCTTATTTTGAAACTTTGCATTATTGTTTTTTTCTCTTTAAAATAAAAAATAGTTAATGAACATTGTAAAATAATAGAGATAGATGTACAGACTATTGGAAGAAAATTAGCATTTCTACATAGACCACAGGTTGATGTAAATTAGATACATGGTAGATATGGCCCTACTTCCATGTGGAGAAAAAATATTTAATTTAAAAATAATTTATTTAAAATTGTTATTAATCAATGTATTAATTATTGTAACTGTCCTACTAATCAGTTTTGAAGCTGTCTCATTGCTATTTTTTCTCATAAAATTATTTTAAAAAATAGAAAATAAAATAAAAGTGTTATCAGTTTAGTTAAGCACATGGTAAAAGCAAAACTAATGTTGTTTTCTCAAAATATAGAAAAATATACCAATGGACCAAAATCTTAAATTAAAAACTATAATCATGAAAACTCCAGAGCACAATTTGACCGAATGAAAGTGTTTAAGTTCCCAGAAGTTATATGCATGGAACTGTAAACCCTGAGTATAACCTCTTCCCTGACCTCATGAAGAGTGCAAAGAAAATCCAAACTGGTAGAAGATAAAATATATACAATGATAGTGTAAAACATTACCTAGAAAAGCACAGCATATTAAAAAACACATTAAAATATTATATTTTCAAAGGAGAAAAAATGGTGGCAAGCATATGAAAAATTAAAATCTTGTCTTACAAGTAATCAAGAAATGCAAATTCCAAGTATGGCTGTAAAAACTGAACAAGAAAGTCTATACATAGTGGCTGAATACCTGAACATCTTTTTCATTGCTTAATAGAGTCCAAAAAGAAAAACATATATTGGAAAATAATTTGGTATTACCTCTTAAATTTGAATCATATAACATTGTGCCTGTCTATCACTTCTAAGTATGTGTCCTAAGAAACTTCTATATAGGAGTGCCCTAATGAAAAATGGAATTAGGGGCTAGGGCGATAGTTCAGCAATCCCTGGGAAGCACAGGTACCCAGGTTCAATCCCCGGTACCTCATACTGTGCTGACCCAGGAACCAGACGTGGTAGTGCACACCTGTAATCCCAGAGCTGAGGAGGCTGAGACAGGAGGAGCACTAAGAGTTCAAGCTATATAGCAAGACCCTGTAAGGGGGGTGAGGAGCCAGGGATTTAGCTCAGTGGCATAACTGCCTGCCTTGCAAATACAAAGTCTCAAGTTCCATCCCTACTACCACAAAAAAAAAAAAAAAAAAAATACAGCAACCTCCTACACAGAAAGTGGAAGTGGAGAACAATGACAAAAGTTGCTCTAATAATCCCTATGGCCATCACCAGTGCAATGAGTACATGTTGAAATATCTATAACAATTTCTGTATGTAGAAAGAAAATACAACATGACAAGTAGGAGATATAAATAAAACTTTTGATCATATCATAAAATACACTCAAGTATATTCACATACATAACTCACGGACGAAACGTGCATAACTAAAGATTATGTCATTATGCTATGTCTTTAAAATAACAGCGAATACAGAAATGATCAGTACATATGTCAGGTCACTGATTAATAAAGGAGAAAGAGAGTCATACAGTGAAGGTAAAGATATATTTATTTGACTTATTACTAACTTCATTTATGTATATATCTATATATTTGCTCTTGTCTTTAAACATTATTACTAATTTCTCAAAAGTAGAAAAAAATAGTTTCACTCGCTTGACAGTTTCCTATTTTCCCCCTCCTGTTTCTGCCACGCCTGATTTCCCACCTGATGGCCGTCTCTCCTGTAGCACGAGTGTCTCAGTAAGCTTTCCGCCGCTGCAACAAACTACCTGAGACTGTGAACTTGCAAAGAGAAAATGCTCGCTTGGACTCTCAGTGCTGTGCCAGAGCATATCACAGCAGCTATGTATGGCAGAGAAAGCATGCTGTTCTCACAGCAGCAGGAAGAGGGCAAGGTAGGAGAGGCCGAGGGCCCAATGCTGCGTCTCCTTTGAGCTCCAGGTGCAGTGGTCTAAACTCTTCCTACCAGCCTCCATTTCTTAGGAAGTATGCACTTCCCACTGGTGCCACTGGCCTGGAAGCAAGCCTTTGACATTCAGGACTTTAGGGGCCACTCCAGAGCAAATCTAGCTTGTTAAACCTATTTCCATGTGCTCACATCTAAAATCATGCCTAAACTACAGCATGAAAGTGACATTTCCAACTTTGAGCCACAACTTTTACATCTCCAGGTATTTAAATTATCATTAGTTTTATTAAGTATAATTTTATTAGTTTTTAATTGTATGTATGTCTATTATCAAGTTAGGACTTGTACTGTAGATCTTATGCAAGAAATTATGTTTTTTTAATTTTATTTTGAAGAGCAAAACACAGAAACAATAACAAGAACAAAGAGAAAAACAAAGCATCACTAAACAATGAAAATGGTACAGAATTTCAAAACAAGAACAGAAAACTAGCAATGGTTGTTATATTATATATTGTTATCATCAAATTTGTTGCTCAGACTACCAGATACAGGTATATAAGATTGATCAAACAGTTAAAGAATTAATTCTTCCTTTCTATAAACCTTGAAATGCTTTTATCCTTTTTATTTTTTTAAATTTATTTTAAAGAGAGTACAAAAATAATAAGGAAGACATTAGGAACAGTGCACATTTGCACAACAGACACGATGAGAGATATTCATCCACGGGTGTGACACTGCACATTGCTGTCTTCAGTGAAGTTGCTCAGCTTACAGGTACTAGCACTCAAAGTTGGTCAAAATAAAGATTGTAAGCATCCACTGCTACCTTCAAGAAACTAACAGAAATTAGTAGTAGTCTTCGCCACACTTACATGATTTCCCCCTTCCTTTTATTCCTTTCCCTCATCTCAATTTTTAAGTACTAATTAATAATGTATTCAACATATAGAGAGATAGAAAAAATAGGAAAGATGAAAAAGAAAAAGAAACCTGGTGAAACTAACAGCCAACTATTTTTATAAGTCAACTACACTCTTGGCTAATTATCTTCATTAAATATTCAATATTATGGTGTGTTCCTTTCACCATCCTACACGACTGCATATAAGTTGAAATTTACTTAACAAAAATATAAATAGCACAAAAATCCACTGAAAGAAAAAAAAACACATGATTTGAAATTCTGCTAGTGTTTTGTTTTGTTCTGGGAACTTCGCTAGCTGAGGTCTTCCTGCTCATAAAGTGGTCAGGTTGGGCACTGCCTGTTTTACAAATAAGGAAGCCAAGGTCCAGGTAGGTCAAAGATGCACCTGAGCCCATACAGCAGCCAATAACAAGTCTGATCCAGATGCCACAAATTCAAGAGCCCTGTCCCACTGCATAAGAAAACTGTAGATGACATTTGCTGTAATGGTGGACACATAGTGAGCTGTTTAATGAAGGAAATACCCTATCCTTCCAACTTTGTGTCATTTCTCAGTTTCTCACTGCTGACTGTTCAGATCTCCAGGTCCTAAATGTCAGCAAGATTGTCAACAGTACCTAAAGTCACAGAGCAGTTTCTCATCCTGATCTGGCCATGTGTATTTTGCCAATGTGTCACTTGTCAATTTTTACGATATTTAGATTAGTACATGGTCTGATATTGCAAGTGAGCATTAAGGTAGTGGCATATCTAGAGGGCTAGAAAAAGATCCCTATTTCACATAGTAGCATATAATATCTCAGGGTGCTTGACAAGTTTTCCCCAGTTTGCATCTGGCACTACATGCAGGAGAAGCACAGCTGGCCAACAGCCACCCAGCCTTGTACTTCACCCTCAGCAAATCGCTGAAATACTCTTCAAGCTCAGGGTCCTCGCCTGAAAACGAAGGCAGTTTAGACCTTCTGCAAGGTCATTCTCGGTTCTGTCCTGAGTCTTCTTGTTTTTCTAAAGTGCCATTAATTTACAGTGTTTTCCGGTGAGTGCCAGCAGAGGAAGCCAAGTGGCAGCGCCAGCTCTGGGCGCTCAGCAATGCACTATATGCCACAGTCCCTAAGAGCTCAGAGAGTCGAGATGCAGCCAGAACCAGGATTTACGGCGGTGCCTGATCTATTGCTTTTCTACTGATCCATACTGCCTCATACTGCTGCCTTTTAATAATAAAACAAGATTTAAAAGGCAGAATTCCGTGATTTCATACCAGCATATGCAAGGTAAAATTGAAAGAGACTGCAATAAAATCATCTCACCATAACAACCATCAACTATTTACACTCTGAAAAAAAAAAAAGTGTACTTGTCTGTCCTTAACTGACAGATTGCGATATCTGGCAGAAAGGACTGTAGTAGAGTTAAAATAATTAATATACCGGTCATCTAGTGTTAAGGTTTGTGTACATGTGTGGTGCCAAAACCTTGTGCAGTCATGGGGCAGCTTCTGGAGTTTGTGATTGATTATTGCAGGTGTGGATGCGGCACCTGCCCTGGGGAGGGTAGTTTGCATTACAATATAAGGAGCGGAGAGAGGCCAGGTAGCTGCCTGTGCTGCTTGCCCCTCCCTTTGCTCTTGCCATGTGCCACTCTGCCTTGGAGCCAGCTGAATATGGACTGAAACCTCCACTAACTGTGAGCTAAGTAAACCTCTTCTTTCCTAATTTTGAGTGTTGGGTATTTGTCTCGACAATGAAAGAAGAATAACCGAGACATCTGGTTTATGAGAAAGTTTTGCACTTACTAGACTAAGAATAAGTACAATTTGTGTTTTTATAAAAATATAAGACTATTGTAATCAAATAAAAAACAACAGGTATTGCATTGCATGCCATCATCTTCAAAGTGAAAGTCTAACATAAGGGACTTAAAAGCTTCAAACTCAGGGCTGAAAAGAAATATTAACCGAATCTTTTTCATAAGTTAAGATCTTTCAAATCTCAACGTATGAAAAAAAAATACTAGCTAAAACTTCCTATGTGTTTGTCACACTTAATTCTTACAATTTATATGTATAATTTATTTAATTCTTGCAGTGATTGCCTAAGCTACTCTTGTAATTTTTATTTTATATATGAATAAGCAAATTGTCAGGATTTATATATCTAGAACAACACAAAACAGAAAACAGGAACAGTTCCTGTTAAACATGTAAGCTTCCTCTTGTAAGTAAATAAACATTTCAAGCATGTGATATGCTATTGTAGGCTCACAAATGAATACACGACAAAAATGTTGTCCTCTTTAAGTTATTAAAAAATTTCTCAAGATGTAAAATCAGCTGTACTCACCATTACTACCTGAGTATTTTATGTAAAACCTGAACCAGTGAACTTAACCACTTTAAATGGGAGTTCTTTATACTAAGTCTTAAAACAGTAATGGAACTCCTAGGTATAGCTCTACAAATTAAATTATATAAGCAATTCCAATCATTTTTTAAAATATCTCATTTATTCAAAGCATAATGCTTAATATCTTAAATTGTGATTTGTTATTTTCCCATTAATTTTTTTTCTTAAACCTATAGAACACACCATTTAATTTGCTTTAGAGAGAAAATAAATGAAACGGATTGTGTGGGTTTTTTGGTTGTGTTGTTTTTTTTTTTTTTGCTTAATTTTGATTCCTGTTTGCAAACTGTGAGACTTTCCGTGAAGCTCCTGAAAGCAAAGGCGCTGCGATGCCTTGATCTTAAGACCTGAGTTTCATTTCGGGTTTATTACCTGGGAATTCATCAGGTGACACTGCCGGAAGCATATTCTTTGCGAATACACAAATACCGTTAGTTCCCCAAATAAGGTTTACTTGCTGACGCTGAATTTGCTCATCAAACGCGGCTGGAATGCGGCTTCCATTCAGCTCCAAGAGGCAGCCACCCGCTGCTGTCTGGAGGTCGCGGAGGGCGCCAAAGCGCTCCCCTGAAGCCCGTGGCGGATTGGGGTTGCTGGCCCCTCGCCGCCTGGTCCTCAAGCCCGAAGTCCTTGGAGCGTGGTTTTCACGGGAGCACAAGACCCAACGCACTCCTTTGTTGGTACTGTAGGCGCAGGATTTTTATGCTTTAACGTCCTGCAATAACCCTGCATTTTCTAGAAAATAAAAATGGAATGTGCCTCATTCATCAGATAATCTTTTATGAAAATATTCAAAGGGTTCCAGGGAAAATATATTTGTTCTTGTTACTGGTTTTAAACTGACAAACATCCTTTAATCTGCTTGCACTACAGTTTTCCTTTAACCTTTTTTTTATTATATAAACTCAATCTTCCTCTAATTGTTAACATTTAGCAACTTACATAACAAATTTGGAAAGTCTTCGATGAGACAGAATTTGTTCATATTAAGATTAAAAATAGGTATGTTTGCACTGAATCAATGATGAAATTTAATCAAAATACTATTTCAAATAATTTTTATATAGGCATATTTATTCCTGAGAGTATCATTTTAGCTATCAACAATTGAAAAAAGACTGAAAACGTAAAAACAGACACACAAACAGTAATAGGATTTTTTTTCTCATGAAACTACGAATCTTAAGATATTTAGGTTTGCAAATTTAAAAAGTACTAAGCATCATATTTTACTCATACTTATGTGAACATGTGCATATTTTAATCATAGTTTTCATTTTGTATAAAATATTTTATCATATCTTTAAAAATACATAAATGAATACAATTTTCTTGGCTAGCCCTAGCAAAGACTAATTTGCTTATATTTTAAATACCTATAAAATTTCTGCTTTATTACATATTTCAGAGCTCTGAAGCAAATTTAATCAGTCTTTCTTAATTTGCAGTTGACATATGCTCATCCCTAATATCTGTTATTTACTCTACTCAAGGGAAAAATTAAATTATCAAAAAGTTATCTCAAATAGTTTAATATTCTATTTCTACCCTTTACATTTCTTACGCTTGGGCCATTTTCTCAACTAATTTAAGATGAATCTCATTAAAAATGCTAACATATGCTAATAGTAAAAAGGCTATCATTCTTGCCTACTTGGAGAAAACTACAAAAGATTGGTTTTGCATAAATATACTGTGCTCATCTAAGCATTATACAAGAAATTTTAATGTTGACTAGGGCTGAACTGATCACCATTTCTGGTTTTAAAAAATGAGACCTAAAGTTATGTACTACTTTTATTTGGAATTCTTTGACTTTCCATCAAAAGTTTGATACAGTATTTTAAATATTTATATGTTAATATAATAAAAACATACATGCACCTACAAATATATTGCACATATGTGTGTATGTGTGGATAAAACATAATAATAGCACTTTCTTGTCTCAAAATTCAGTCTTCAAAACTAGATTCTAATGTTTTGTATGTAAAAAAGGCAGAGACAATAAGAATATCCTAAAATATTTGCACAGATTTCTTTAAAATGCTACCATTTCAGTTGTCAAAACTTTGGTGATATCTCTCATGAGCTGAACACTTTCCAGTCTGCACAATCCATAGTCTGTATCTTTTGGATTGAACATCAGTTCTGTACTGGGCCTTGGAGTTTCATTTGATTTTAACAGAAAGAAAAAAATTTTGAAGCCCCCAAATATTGACTTATCCAACATAAAGTGGATCATCTTAGGTTTCCAAATACTAAATTTAGTTAAGTATGTCATTGTTATTCATCTATATACCCTTCTGAAAAACAGGTACATTGTAAGTATATAACAAAGTTTGGCTGAATGATTTTAAAATCTGTGCAATGCTAACTTAATTTGTAAAATCTTCCATGGTATGTTCATCCTTCCTGCTCCTACCATGGCCTAAGGAGAAGTAAAACCTCACTCTTCAATATGCCACCCCACACTCCAGCCAGGCAATAATATTGAGTTATATTTAAACTCTTTCTTGTGGAATAGCATTTACCTTTTCCTCGATGGTTGTTTCAAATGTCTTGATCCTCCACACCCAAACATCATACAGAAACGGTGTGTCCCAGAACTGCTCAGCTCAAGTAGCCTGTGTCCACATATGTAGAACACTTTATTCACAGATGTCCAAAAAGTGGTGCTGTTTTCCCAGTTGTGTACATAGAGTATGCTCCACACCACTTGCTCAGGGCTGCATACTAAAGCACACAGGTAACTAGCTGTATTCAAAGACTTGGTTGCTTTCATTGTCATTTTAGGTTCTAAGATTTTTCTCTCTGCTAAGTTATACTACCTGAAAGCAGCGTGCAAAATATTACAGTGCATTCTACCACCTGTCAGGCAAAATGGAACCGCTGAGCTCCTAAAGTCATTTTGCTTAAGCCCCTCCCTGTTTGTACATAGCCATGAACATAGGAAGCGGAGGACAGAGTGGAGTTGGTAGCAGCTACATAGGCTTCCCCACCACCCTGAAGCGAAGCCTCTCACACAGACCACGTTTCAGTGACCCCACGGACCAAAAGAACAAGAAACCCTTAAAGGTAGCACAGAGCTTTCTTTCACTTAGCACAATAACGTGGTCTTGAACCAAAAGCTTTAACAGAACCCCAGTATGTGTTTGATGAGTACTCAGTTCACAGCGCTGGCAATGTTGTGTGTCCGGTGGAAGAGAAGAGGCCGACCTTTCAGTATGAAACTCAGGAACGCGGCCATCCTGGAAATCTCTGCAGGGGCCCCAGTGTGCCCAAGACTCTCAGAGCTGGGAAAGTGGCACAGGAAAAAGATTCTTTTACTTTGCGTTCCAATGATTACTCTCGTGTGGAATTTTAAGGTCTAAAATTTAACCTTTTTTAGTCCAGCAGACTTATTTGGATATATGAGAAGAACTTCTAAAAGCCATCCTCTGCCCAGTGAATTCTAGTGTTCTCTAATGCCTTGCTGCTTGGACAACAGAAGCTGCAGAACAGCTGAATGTAAACTCATGCCACGGCTGGGTGAAACTTATCAACTATGCAAAGCGTCTGCCTACCACTATTGAAGACACGGATAAGAGCTTGAGTGCATGTGTGTGCATGCGTGTGTGTGTGTACATATGCACATAACTTCTTAAGCATGTCTTAAATAGTGTTATGCAGCAGCTTTGCATAGTTGTCATGGTAAGTATTTTCATCTAATTAACTCAAGTAGATTTCTCTGCTTTTGTAGTCTGCGTAGTGTCCATGATACACTTCTGGTTGGCTGCTTTAATGGCCCTCTTCTTCCAACCTACCTGCCCCAGGCAAGAAAAGGTAAAAGTGCTGAATCCTTAACCTTCCTTCCTACGTGTCATGCAGAGGGAAAGCCTGTCTAATTACCAGTACTTGGCACCTTAATACAAGCTTTAGAACAGCACTTCTACGTGCTTCCTAATTTCTGTCTCAATATAGAAGTGTGGCGTGCATGCGTGCGCGCGCGTGTGTGTGGTGTGTGCATGTATGACGCGATATCTATGTATTATGGAGAAGAGGGCGAATATGAAAACCATTCCAGGATCAAAAGGTTAAAACTTCAGAAACTGCAATGATGGATTAAACCACGAGCACTCCCTAGATAGGGGAGGAACGGAAGGGAACTGATGTAGATGAGAGGAGTCGTGGGGAGCGTGCAGGGGAGTCCCCTCCCACAGTCATCAGTTAGACCCAGTGACAGCTGGACCATTATTAGATGGAGGAAGGAGGAATTCAGATGAAGACCATGCATCCAGCCTCTGTTCTGTATAAAATGATCAGCCGGGTCAATGCCGTCGACCTCTGCAGAGCACATCCTCTTCGTTTCCAGAAAATAATCTATAGTGCAGGTGTCGTCCTCTGTGAGATCCAAAGATTAAATCCAGCTCTAACACTGGGTGGATAGTAAGAGGCCAGCCTGCTGATTTCTGATTTAATGTTTGCTCCTGTGTCATGTGGTTTGGGAACAACCAAATGAGAGCTTCCAAGGAATTTACCTCGCTCTTCCTGAGGGCCTGCCCTTTCCCCAGCGCTACTGCCTTTTATTCAGTCATGCTGCGACCACATGCATCGTGTGGTCAGATTCTAAGCCTGCAGAAAGCCTTCCAGCCGCAAGGCCTTTCTGTCCCTGAGCCTCTGCCCAGGCACTGCTTCTGTCACCCACTGGTGCCTTTTCTCACTCAGAGAACAGCAACTCTGGAAAACTTTCTGGTCACTCCACAGAAAGCCTCTAGGGGAACCTCCATGAGTAATTGTTAGTGACTTGATCTTTTAAATGTATCACTTGTTGTTCTCACAAGTCTTGCTCCATAAGGGTGGCGACTGCTTCAGTAAATGCCGCAATATTAATGTAAAGCCATTCAGTTTACAGGTAAACGACTGGGCAGGTAACACGCGGAAGCTGCGTGCCGAACCTGGCACGCATCTTAGCCGCTTCATATCGCTCTTCTCCACCTTCTAATCACATCAGGAAAACAAATGCAGGCTAGTAAAATAATAAACAGGCAATCAAATGTTTTCCTAGCCTGCTGTACGTGACTCAGGAAAGCAGAAGCCTTCCGAGTTCTGGCCTGTTATTCTAATTCCTGGCTGTGAGGCGCTGCATCCTCCCCACCCTCCCAGGGCCAGGGTCTTGAAGTCTAAAGCAAGATCAAGGCAAACATGAGCACACCTCCGCCTCTGCACACAGGAGCTCCTGCCTCTGCACGGGTTCGGCCTGGAAACACCCAGGAAGCATCTGTTGGGGGCTCTTAGCAGCGTAGCATGCGCTGTCCAAGGTGCCTGGAGGGTGACTCGAGCAGGTGAGGCCAGCCCAGGAGTGCACCCTGCGTGGAGAGGCAGGCGCACCCGGCAGCGCCGCATCAGCGCTGTCCATGCGTGGATGATGCATCACGGCACAGTAGGGCCCGCAATGGCCAAGGGTCCTAGTATTGGCTTGGCTTTTGTCATAAGAAAAGTCAGAACACATATTTTTATGTAGATCTACCTGTGGGGGAAAAACGTATGTGACCACACTGGCGCTGACCACCAGCCCCGGATGGTCATTTTCCGCTATTATTTCTTCATCCTTTATCATCTAGGGGAAGTTCCTACCAAACAGCAGAGAAAATTTTCAAGCCCATAGTTTCCTTAATTAGACCAGAAGATCTGCTGTTATTTTCATCTTCTCTGACCTCCAATATCTTACATAAGTTCAAATGTTATTGACCTAGTAGAATAATTAGAGTCAAATGACCTCACCAGGGGTAAAAACCTCATAATAATTTACTAAACAAAAAGCAGCTAACTTAGTGTACAAGGTGCTTATTTCAGCCTTGATACATGTAAAATAAATTCTAAATCAATTTTAGGAATACTTGGATTAGAAGTGTGAGAATTAAAACCGTAAAAGGCGAGTTTCTCTCTGTTACGGATGTCTTTGCAGTGAAGCTGCTTTAACGGAAAGGACTCTTAGGCAGAATCTTCCTTGTATGCACCACTTTTTCAGTGACTGAGCTATCATCTCTTCAAGAAGACGTGGGAAGAATTGGGGGGAGATCAAATTCTCACGCACTGTTGAGATTCATCGAGGCCATGTCTGAGGAGAGCTCCCTGCGCCGCAGCCTTCCGCATCCTCCTTAACCACACGCCGTTCCCTACCAAGCTCACTAGCAGTTCAGGAATCCCGATTTTAGTGTTATATTCGCCAATGAGGTTTTAAAGAATGTTTCTTGTAGCCTGTTCCCATTTTATTATTAATAAAAACAGTTATAGGGTATTAAATATGGTCAGTCACAGAAGGGTTTTCTTTTATCCTGCCTTGATTTCTACAATTTCTATTCATCGGGTTTTACCTCCATGTCATTAACAAAGCAAGAGTCAAAGAATTTATTTTTTTAGAAGAATTTAGACACAAATGTTAAAGAAGTATCTGGAAAAACCCAAAGCCTAGTTTCCCTTTCTCCACAGGTGTATGTAAGCGGCATGGTTTAAACACTGGAAACAATTTAATCTGTGTTTATATGCAGCCATAAATTCTTTATAGTATTTCAGATTTACACTACAAAGCTTTTTATCAACCTGCTTATTTCTTAGGTTAGATTTTATAAAGAAGGTGAAGCTTCCATAACATAGTTAAGAATTCTTTTTATCCTGACCTACAGTGAAATTACTCTATAATATTTTATCCTCAAAACAAACAGTATGACTTTATTCTTCTAAACAGTAAAAACTCTAAGGCCTGTATTACCAGCAACACGGTAAGTAGCAACTGCACCCAGACAGACACAGATCCTCAATAGACTTTCTCCACTTTTACCCCCTTTATCTCATCATTTCATTCCATGTAACTTCAAGGCTCAAGCTTCCATTACCCAGCCTAGTGGTAAATATGCTTGAAGGTGGCGATGTGGTAGGTACACTGAGGCACACCTGTGACCCCACACTTCTAGGAGCTGAGGGACCAGGCTGAGTCGGGCTACACAGAGACCTAGCAGGTCTCTGTCCTGATGCAAAAAGTGAAAAGGGCTGGTATCCAGCCTAGTGTTGTGTGGAGTTCAATTCCCTGGGAAAGGAAGGAAGGAAGGAAGGAAGAAAGGAAGGAAGGAAGGAAGGAAAGAAAGAAGGAAGGAAG
>NDGN011355623.1:0-10618 GCA_002564285.1 Tympanoctomys barrerae | reverse complement strand
AAAAAAAAAAAAAAAAAAAAAAAAAAGACAGCAACGGGCTTTGATGAAAGGGCAGGCGGGGGGGAGATGGGTCTGGGGGAGGTGACAGTGCAGAGGTAGGGGGCAGGGGCAGGGGCCTTGGCATGCCCATGGGAACTCCAGGGGGACTGCTGGAGAGGACAGTGCAGGTGGGCACAGGTGGGCACAGGTGGGGAGGCTCGGGACCTTCTCCAGGACTGAGGGAGGGGCACTTCCTGGGGCCTGGCTCTGCAGAACCAGGACTGCAGGAGGGAGGGACGCTCACATCCTCCTGCCAAGTCCTCTGCGGGGGAGCCAAGGCCAGGGCTGCCTTCCTTGCAGCCCCAGGGGGCAGCTGGACTGGGCCTTGCCCTGGGGATGGGGTAACTATAACACAGTTTTGTATTTGGTGGCTTCACGTTGGCAGCTTCCAGCCCGCCACAGTGGGGGAGTTCACACCACAGGAGTGGGTGAGCACTGTCAATCAGGGCATTTCTGTTGGGCAGGGTGGGTTTGCTAGCACACCCGTGGCCCCGTGTTTCCTGATACTGTGCTGGGGCCTTGGTGGCTTCCCCTGCTTCCATCCCCTTGCTGTGAGATGCTGGGGTCTCATCCCCTGTCCTCCCAACCCCCCGCTGAGCTCACTTCCTGGTATTGCTTGTGCCACTCTATGTCATGGTGACCAGAAGAATCAGGGCTCCCAGCAGCGCTGTCACTGAGGCGGGCTGTCTGTGTGGCAGGAGAGCAGAGCCTGGGGAAGCCAGGGGTCTGGTGAGGAACAGCAGGGTGGCCCTGCACCCGGCAATCTCCACCCTGCCTGGCACGTGGTGCACGGGGTCTCAGCACACAGGTACATGTGTGAACGCACCTGCCGGGGTTGGGGGGAGGGCATCTCTCTCACCTGATCGGAGCATAGGCTTCAGGGTATCGGGGTGCCCGTCATTGGCCTCAGGCACGATGCCCAGCAGCTGGCACAGGAGCTCGTATACATGGATGCTCTCAAAGGGCTCCACCTCCAGGCCTGCTTTGAAGCTGGGGCCCACGGCCCGGAAGATGGTCTTCATGTCCATGGCTCTGTGGTCAAAGCCATGCTCACCTCGGTTAAACTGCACGCTCCATCTCTATAGGGAGGGCCAAGGGCCAAGGGTCAAGGGTCAGTGAACCCCAGGAGCCTCTGCCCCTCGCCCATCAGTGCCGCCTGTGTCTTGGCACCTTTGTGGGTCCTGGGGCTCTGAGACTCAGCTCCATGAGACCCCAAAGATAGGAACCCCAGTGAACAGCTGCTGAAGTAAATGGTGACGGAAGTCGGTGAGAGGTGGGGTTGCTGAGGCGACGCTAGGCCTCCCCTGGCTTCCTTCCGCCTTCGTATCTTCTCCTGACTGGGTCTCTACTTCCTGTTCAGCACCACTGTTCCCGTGGTTGTTCCTTGTGCAGCTGGTGACCTCAGACTTTACCCCCAGCACACACACGCATGTGCACACTTACACGCGCTCCGACCACACAGGGATGCTTGTGTTCCTTGGGAAGCTGACACTTCTCAAACCCGGGCCTGGTGAGAAACCGGGCCCCTTCCATCGAAGTGGGAGGAGCCCCGTAGCCCATTGGGCGAGCCCAGCCCCTGTGCGCAGACTTACGCCATGGATGACGTAGCCCAGGTCGCTGTACACGAGTAGGGGCGTGATCCTGGAGTTGTTGGCATAGTGGAAGGACTCGGGGAACTCCTCCTTCTTGTGGACGTGCAGCCTGGGGTGGGCATCCTTGAGCACCCCGTACACCTTCTCCAGCAGCCCCTCCTTGGGAATCAGCATCCCGTTTGGCCCATAGTCCAGGAGCTCGAACTCGATGTCCTGGAAGGTGAAGTTGGGGAACTTGTGGAACTCCACCAGGTCCGTGGCCGTCTTGTGCACCGTGGTCATGCCGTGGTCGGATGTGACGATCAGGTTGAGGCTGCCCGTGAGGTTGTGGCGCTCGATGCTGTCGCGGAGGTAGCCCACAGTCCGGTCCACCTGCTTCACCATCTCCTTCCTCTCTGGGGACTCAGGGCCGTACCTGTGGCCGGTGGAGTCTGGCTCCCCGAAGTAGAGGGTGACCAGCGCCAGGTCCTCCTCGGTGAGCCACCTCATCACGGTGTCCACGTTCGTCCTCCACTCCTGCTCGTCTTTGTAGTTGTGTAGAGCGCCTTCCTTCCGGCTCAGAGACACAGCCTCTCCTTGGTAGGTAACGTTGCCGCCAGGGTAGAAGAAAGAGCCGGCCTTTAAACCCTACGGGGCAAGATAGGATGAGAGCCAGGCTGCCTGCCTGCTCCGCACCCACTCACACAGCCACCGCCGCGTCTGCATCCCGCTCTGCTCTGCTTCTGCCTGTGGCCACGAAGCCTTTTATTTTCTAAAGGAGCCCTTGTTTCACATTACCTGGGCCAGAGTCAGTTTATGGAGATGATAAATGCCCAGCGCTCACAAGCACTAAACGACATGATGCAAAGTGTCCCTTCCCACACTACATCCTCATTGTCCTCGTTGTGGCTGTGGGTCCCTGTCTTGAGGCCGGCTGCCCAGAGAGCCCTCGCTTGCAACTGTAGCTGGCCCCTCACCCAGGTGCATCTGT
The DNA here is from genome assembly GCA_002564285.1 of Tympanoctomys barrerae. NCBI lineage: Eukaryota > Metazoa > Chordata > Mammalia > Rodentia > Octodontidae > Tympanoctomys > Tympanoctomys barrerae. The sequence continues at coordinate 8,017 of NDGN011355623.1, read as the reverse complement.
CCAGCTGTCCCCCTCCCCCTCCAGCTTTTGCCCTTTCTGTCCCTCTTCCCACAAAACCATTGCTGCCTCCTTTACGGCTCCATCTGTTCCTCTAGCCCTCTGCCACAAACCCATCTGCCTGTCTGTGCCCAGGTCCTCCTTTCTTGTGGATGGAGCACCACGCCGTGCCATGCTCCCTGCCTTGGCTTTCTGCCCTGGGGCCCCAGGGAGGGAGGAGCACTGGGGAGGAGCCCCGGTAGCAGGAACAAGGCAGGGACAAGGGAATCGGTGGGGTTGGCCCGAAATCTTCCATTTGATTCTGTTGACTGGAAGATTCCAGAGCATTGTAAATTGGTGGGCTCCCGGCTTGACACACCAGCCCACCACCTAGTTGGTTCTGGGCCTCGAGAGTTCAACTGTCTAGTCCAAAAGGGCCCTGGGGCACAGGGATGTAGCCACTTCTGACTGTACTGAGTTCAGTGGTGATCTTCCCTGAGTCTGCCCCGCAGGGCTGAAGGGCTCAGGGACACAGCCTGCCTCCTTTGGGGACACAGAGCAATGCGGGGCTCCTGAGGCTCCTGAGGGAACCAGGCAGGGCTATGGCCGTAGCCTGAGGCAGTCTTTAGCCCAAGCCTCTCCCTGTAGACCCTGCTTAGCAGCCTCCCACGGGGACACTGGGAGTCCTAGGCCTCTGGACCAGCATGGGCTTCCCTGGACCTCACAGGGTCATGGGCTCAGCATGCCAGCCCCTACGTCCCCACGCTGATGTTGGCTGGGTGGGGGCTGCCTCACCTGTCTCTGGGCTGTAATCCAGATGGGCACACTGCCGTTGTCCCACCAGCCCTGGATGCCGAGCGTGGTGTAGTAGGGCAGCTTTACCTTGCTGGTGACATTGTAGAACATGTTGTGGACCACCCCATGGTTCTCCACGTATTTGCCTGAGGGAGGAGGCAGGGTGGTGGTGGGGGAAGTGAGCTGGGTTCCCGGGCTGGCCATCGCAGAGGCCTTGTGGCTTGTCACCCCCCTGTGGGATCCCTGTTTAGTGAGTCTCCTGGGTGTGTTTATTTGCCCTCCATTGGGTGCCACTAGCAGAATGTATTTCTGTGGTGCCTTTGTCAGAGTCCTTGAAGTATAGGTCCCTTCTTGAAGCAAGGCCTTCTCACCTTTGTCCCCAGAAACTATGGGCAGGGCTCTGGGACCTCACAGAAGCTCCTACCGCCCTTCCCCCACCCCATGGCCAACACTTACCAGTAACCAGCGTGAAGTGGCAGGGGCTGGTCAGAGTGACAAAGGCAGGTGTCATGTAGCGAGCTTTTACCCCGTCTTGAGCCATGGCATCCAGATTGGGGGTGTTCACATCCTGGTCGTAGTCCCAGCGGAAGCCATCGAATGACACGAGGAGCAGCTTCTGTGCAGGGTCCTTCCTGGCGACAGGAGCCCCAGCCCCCACAGTCAGAAGGGTGGCCAGAGTGACAGCAAGGAGGACGCCTGAGTGTGTCATGATGTATCGCCACGGAGCAGTGCACAGGGAGCTTGTGCCAGGAGGAGGTTAAAGTCCCAGGGTCAGCTGTGTCATCTTCGCCTGCGCATCCCAGAGATGGGGTGGTGCCCAAGAAGACGCTCCCCCATACAGGGTCCAGCCCTTGAGAGAGAAGCGGTGTGAACTTGTGTGTCCCCTCTTCTGCCATCAGAGTCCATTGGGCTCCTCCCCTCCCTTTGTTGTTATCTGTCCCCCTGGGGAGCGAGGGGACCAAGAGCCAGAACACAGCAGGGCGCATGTTCCATTTGACAGGGTGCCCTGCCCTGGCCTGAGCAGAATTTCTGGTTGTTGTGCACCAGCTCATCTTGACCCTTGAGGACCTGGGTGGGGTGTTGTGGACCTTTTCCTCCTGCAGGCCTTTGGGGCTTTGGTTCTACCTGGTTAGGGGTGGAAGGAGTAGGTGACCCCTTGTCCACGTGGAGCCCCAGTCTAGATCGTCTTCCTCTCCTTGGTCAGTTAAGGGAGAGGGTGAACCAGACATCGCATCCTGGACCAGGGTGGTGGTGGTGAACTGGTGTAGAGTTGAGGTGAATTCTATAGGTTTTGGTAAAAGGGCTTGCTACTGGATTACATGGCAGTATGGGTGTGTGGGGGGAAATGTCACAATTTTATTTATTTATTTTTTTCTTTTTGATACAGGTTCTCAATATGTAGTTCAGGCTGGCTTGGAGGCTGAACTTGAAGGGATCCTCCTGCCTCGGCATCCCAAGTGCTGGGAGGACAGGTGTGCGCCACCATGCCAAGCTCAACAGTTTAAATCTTGAACTGCAAACTGGGCAACAGCCACCCATAGCTTCCTTTTGACTTCTGCACGACAGACTGAGTATTCACGCCTGCACTTGAGTGAATCACAGATGCCCTCCACAGCCTCTGCTGAGGTACAGCCAACGTTGTGTGACGCAGGCACCATGTGATCCAGGTTGGGGCCCGTCTCCAGACCTATGGAAACCATTCTGTGTCCGCTGAAGGTTGAGAGCCATGTGACAGCCTGACCACCACCACTGAGAGGGTGGTGAAGGCTGGGGGTGCAGGACCCCGACAGGGTAGCCCCCCTCTTCTGGCAGGGCTCATCACAGACCCCACTGCAGAGGTTACCTGTGTGGGGTGAACACACATGGATCCATATGCAAGAGAACTGCAGGCTGCCTGGGACAGGACACGGGGTGCTCCAGGATTGCCAGCTTTGGAGAGTCCAGACAGCTCCTGTGAGCAGCTAACATTCATACCTGACCTACGGGATGGATTGATGCTGGGAAGCGAGGGACAGACCGGAAGTGAAGGGGCACCCAGGGCTGGGAGGGGTCAGGGCCACCCAGGAACCTATGGATTGTGAAAGGGTCTGGTTTATGCTGGGCAGAGATGGCAAGTCGTCTGTTCGTGGCAAGTCGTCTTGCCATGAATTTGTTCTTCATGGCAAGATGGCTCCCAGAAGGAAGACTCCATTTCCCAGCATCCTGTGCAGCGAAGCTTGATCATGTGACCATATCCTGACCAATGAGATGTAAACATCCAATCTGTGACAGCACCCAGGCTTTTACCACGGAGTGCTGCTGCCTTGATCTTCTTTTTGGATCCTTTCTCCTAGTTCCTCCAGTGCTGAGGCTGCCTGGAGCCCCCTGGGATGGTGGGGTGACGGAGAGGAGGCTGGTCCCTTACGGCTTCCTGAGCGGCATGGCTCCCAGCTGGCCCTGGGCAGCTCTCTCCAGGCTCATCTGGAGAGAATTCAGCACCTCCGCTGTAGTTCACTTCCCGTCGCGTGGCTTTGCCGATCCTCTCAGTGGGGCGGCATCCTGGCTGGTAACAGAATCCCAGGGCCGGGCGGCATCGCTGGGTGCAAGAAGGGGCCAGGTAGGCAGCGCTGCTGCCACGCGGGAGAGGGTGAGCGGGAGCTGCCGCCCTGGTCCGGGCCTGGCCGAGTGGGGCCCACTTGGAGGATCTCTGGGGTTAGAACTGGCCTTGGTGGTGGGCGCAGGCGCGGCGCGTGTTGTCATTCTGCACCTTCTCCTGCCGGCCGCCACCCAGGCTGTGACAGTCCCACATCCTGCACATCTTCGCCTGCCTGCCTGCCTGCCTGCCCAAGTTTCTTCTGTCCTGAGGTTCTCGGGGCCTTTCTGCCAGGCGCTGGCCACTTGTCCCTTGCTCTGGCGCTGCATCTCACTCACGTTTGCAGGGGCGTCCCTTGGTCTACCCCAAGGGCTTCCACGTCCTTCCTGGTCTCAGAGTGTGCGATGGCTGGTCGTAGCTGCCTTCCCAGGCTTTTCCTGTTGACCAGGCAGCAGGCTCGACCCCAGATCTCACTGAAGCTTTGAGCTTGCAAGTGGGACTTAGGAATACCCTCACTACAGGGGGGAAACCGAGGCAGAGAGCAGAGGTTAAGGCCACTCAGTGTGTTAGGAACTGCGCTTGAATCCACTTTTAGAGCCCTCTTCTAGCCACTTCTGTGTACCAATTTCCCAGCCTTGCCTGCTTAGCATGCTACTGTCTTTGGGGCTACAGAAAGCTTTTTATTTTCAAAATTGCTCTGAATTTCTTGCCATTCATTACATTTTCTATTCCTGTCCCTCATTTCCATTGCAGTTACTTCCTTGGGGTGCAGTTCTTAGAGAGGGGCACTGACAAATGACCTCAGGGTTGCTTGTCCCTGCCAGTGCCAGGGGTCCGGTGACAAGGCTGTTCCTTGGGCTGTCTGTAGTTAGCTTCTTCTGTATCTTCCAGGCCTAGACATTGACCTCTCTTTTTGGCTTATTGAGCTAGCTTAGCAGGCAGGCCTCTTGCTGGGTCGATTCAGCAAACATCCAGAGAGTCTGTCTGATAACTACCTTTGAGATCTGATCAAATTTCTCACCCTTCGTGCTTTACTTTGATCTATCCAATCTCCCCGTGGGGATTCCATGGAGTGGTCTAACAAGAATCCCCCTGGCCTTGAGGTTTCCCCTTAATTTTCCTTGCCCATCCTGTTCCTTGGCTAGATAGCACAGCTCATCTTTGTTGGAGTCAGGTTGAGCACATCTCTCCTCTACTATAAAACCCCTTTTATAGTAGAGCTCTGCTCCATCATCTTCCTTGCTGCCTGCCGCAGACGTCATGAATAATTTCTTCCTCAACATAGAAAGAGGTTGAAGCGGGGCTGGAGCTGTTGCTCAGTGGTGAGTGACCCCTAGCACGTGTGAGGACCCAAGTTCCATCCCTGGCACCACAGAAGCAAAGAGGATTGAGGCAACTGGTGGTGCCCGGCCTCTCTGCCCTCTGAGTGCTGCCTTTCTTGAGTTTTAGTTTTTTAGGATTCTTTTGGTGGCTTAGTAGGTGTGTGATGACATTTCAAGCTATTAAGATGGAGAAGCTCTGGACTGCTCCACATCAGGATTGTTCCTCCGCTCTCCAGTGCAAGCTGTTTATTGTCCTTGGAGTCGATGGTGTCTCCAGCATTGGACCCCTCAGTGTCGTCGGTTCTTCATGTAGTTGGTGGTGCACAATTTGGGGGTTTATGACTTGGAATAAATTTTCCTGGTAAAGTTGTCATTTATGCTTGTTACTAGGGGGCTGGGTGTGCCTTGGTAGATAGCAGAGCCCCTCAAGTCTGGGCCTGATGTGTTGGTTGTTGCTGTGTCCCGAAGGACTAGTATTGTTCTATCTTGTGTACAGCTCAGAATGAATAAGTAAATTTAGAGGAAAAAACTTATGCCATTATTTATTATTTATTATACTTTCTAGTTAGGCAAAACTTGTTTTTCTGCAATGCTGGTGATTGAGTCAAAGGTCTTTTATTATACTACATTTTAATTTTAAGACAGGGTTCCACAGACTCGCTAAGTTGCCCAGAGTAGGCTTTAAACTAGGGATTCTCATGGCTTAGCCTCCTGGTGCTGGGACATTAGGTGTGTGCCACCATGCTCAGCTCCAAAACTTTTTTTTTTAAATAGATTTTTTATTTCACAATAGTTTTGGATATCCCCAAAAGTTATCAGCACAGCGGGGGAGCTCCCATACCTGCCAGGTGCAGTGGCGCATTGTCATCCCAGTGCTCTGAGACACTGAGGCAAGAGGACCACAAGTTTGAGCTGGTTAGCTTAGCCAATCAGCAAGGTCCTGTTTCAAAATAAAAAGTTCAAAGAAGGGTGGGCATGCAGCTTGGTGAGGAGGCCCTTGATTGAATCACAAGTCCCACATAGACAGACGGACACACACACAGACACATACACACACAGACACAAACACACACACGCACACACAGCTCCCAGTCACCGCCTCATCAGCGATCTCCCGTTAGTGGATCCATTTCCATAACAATAAGCCATATTGCCAAGCGATCCTTAGCCTGAGTCCGCACTTCCTTCAGGTTGCCTTAGTTTTTAACCTGATCCTCTGTTTCAGATCTGGGACCTTTCCACATCCGCCACATGAACTTTAGTCCTCCTTCTCCTTTGGCTCCGCCTGGCTTCGACAGTTTCCTAGACTCCCTTTGTTTGTCTAAGGCATATTTTTTTATTTTTCTAAAAAAATCTTTTATTTTTGTGGTACAGGGGCTCATTATGGAGCTTGGATGGCACGGGATGCCCAGGGTTCTGGAGCTGGCATGGCATGTGGTGCTGGAGATTGAACCTGGGTCCTTGTACTTGCCATGCAGGTGCTTAGACCGCTGAGCTATCTCTCCAGCTATTTATTTTTGTGTTTTTGAGACAGGGTCTTTCTATGCAGTTCAGGCTAGCCTTGAGCTCACTTTGTCTCAAACTCCCGATGATCCTCCTGCCTCAGCCTCCCAAGTGCTGGGATTACAGCCATGTACCACCACAGTCTAGGGCAGCGTTGAGGAGAATGGCCAGGGGATTTGTAGAAGGATCTTCAGTTGGGATTACCCTGCTGTTTCTCATGAGTGGGCTGTGGTTGTGGGTTTTGGGGGCAGCACTCCAAGGCAAAACACCACCTCATCACATCACATGGAGGGTGCCGTGGTTAGCAGGACCTGGCCCTGGGGTCAGCCATGGTCATCCACCTGGAGTAAGTGGACTCACACTGCAGCACCACTGTGTCCTGCTGTCCCAGCCTTGGCCTCCTCTGTGGCCAAGGAAGAGGCAGCCCTGAGGGCCTCACTGCTCGGCAGGCGGGTGTCCTGCAACCTGGAGGGAGGGACAACCACATCATTTCTTGACAAAATTGTAAAGCAGGGCTTTTGCTCCCCTATACTTACATATTTAGCCCTTTCTTTGTGTACAGTACTTTGAATTATAATCTAGGATTACTTAATTTGTTACTTGAATTGTTCCTGCTTTGGCCCCTGGGGGCTCTTTTAGGTGGCTCCCCTGTTCTTGTCGTATGATCCCCAGTATGTATGTTGTGTGTGTGCATGTTTATGTGTGTCCATGAATGCATGTGTCTGTGTCTGTCTGGGGTGTGTGTGTGTGTGTGTGTGTGTGTGTGTGTGTGTGTGTGCATTAAAGCACAGGTGTGTACTTGTATTTATGTGCATGTAGGCATGGCCAGGTCTGCATCTCTGGTGTGTGCGCGCGTGTGTGTGTGTGCCGAGCACCTCCGCACTCGGTCACTACAAGGTGCCCCAAGTTCACCACTCATTGCCAGCCTGTCCTAGACTCAGACCAGGTCAGATATGGGCTGCTCTGTATTATTATTTTTTTTTAAGTTTCGGGGGAGGGGACTGAACCCAGGGCCTTCACTGAGCTACATCCCCAGCCCTTTTTAGAGTTTTATTATGAGACAGGGTCTTATTAAGTCATGAATTTGCCCAGACTGGGCTCAAATTTGTGATCCTCCTGCCTCAGCCTCCTAGATTGCTGGGATTACCGGAATGCACCATTGCACCTAATTCTGGGTTGCTAGAAATGTTGAAAGTCACCACCCCAGCCCAGCTTTCTCTCTCTCTCTCTCTCTCTTTTTTTTTTTTTTGAGACTGGGTCTTAACTGTCACCCAGGGTGGTCTGAACTTGCTATACACTCAAGCGCATGATCCCCCTGCCTCAGCCTCCAGAGTGCTAGAGTGCTACGATAATAGACATGTACTGCCATGCCTGGCTCTAGGTTGCTCTTTGCCACTGAGTAAATGGAAACATTTAAAGCTATCATTCCAACTGTTCTTTATGTTGGGTTATTATTATTTAATGTATTTATTTATGTGTGTGTGTGGCCAGCTCAGCCCACCAGGGGGCGGGGCTGGCTGGCATGTGGCGCTGGGGGATTGAACCGAAGTCCCTGTGCTTTTCTTAGCTTAGCTTGTTCTAAGTAGGTGCTCCACACCACTGAGCCATCTCACCAGCCCCTATGTTGGATTTTTTTGATAGGTCTTATATGTGGCTCAGGCCTCGGCAGTTGTGATAACCCCTAAGTGCTGGGGTTCTCGGTGTGCACCACTGCACTAAGCACCCCAGTTCTTTATGAGGGGCTCCCCAGCTCCTTAGGAGGCTGAGCTTGGGCAGGAGCTCCTTGGCTGTGGAGAGCTGCGTGCTGCCGCACCCTGAGATGGCGCTGGCTTCCGCCCTCCACCCCTTC
>NDGN011355610.1:0-10594 GCA_002564285.1 Tympanoctomys barrerae | reverse complement strand
TTTTTTTTTTTTTTTTGAGACAGTGTCTGGCTATGTAGTGCAGATTAGCTTTGAACTCATGGTATCTTCCTCCCTCAGCCTCCCTGAATGCTGGGATTACAGGTGTGTGCCACCACACCTGGCCACATGTTCAAAATTGTGCCATAAGAAAAGTTTAATTCTGATTTCTCATTTCTCGCCTCATATTATCATGATTCTTTTAGCCCTTTTTTAAATGTCATCTATTCTTTAGTCACAGCAGAAAGCTTTTACCAGGACAGTACTGTGACATGGGGGAAGAGTCTCTGTGCAAGTATTCAGAGACCACTTTCAATCCAGCTACTATTAAGTAAGAAACAGTTCAAATTTCAGGAAACGGATGATCAGAGAAATAGAGCCACTTACTCCAGGCAGCCAAGTTGCCACAACACTGGGTGTGGAATGACTGTGCACTTAGTCCCTGACCAAACTGGCCACATAAAGCTTAGAAGCTTGTAACCCAGAAAGAGGAGGGCGTTCGGTTTATTCATTTTGGGAAGATGCCAAATCAGAAGAGTAGTGCCCATAAACTTCTTGAGATTGTAAAAATATATGGGTCTAGGCTGGTACAGGTTGTGAGACAGAGTCTGTAGCTTCGGTGATATTCTCCAAGGGGCCAGCTATTCAAAGGAAGTTAACATTCACTGCTTTAAAAGTCAAAGAAAATCCAGGCACACTGGTGTACACCTATAGTCTTAGCTACTCACTAAGCCTCGAAGTTCAAGGCCAGTTTAGGCAACAGAGTAATACCTTGTTTTTAAAAAGTGAGAGTGTGCGGTGAGGTTGAAAGTCAGAGAAATGCACAGAGATCAAACTTGTCACTAAATCAGCCAGTTGACTGAGAAAAGGTTAAAGACTTCCAAGCAATCATAAAACATTATATTTCTACATAAGACTTATATGAAGTACACACTTATTAAAAACAAGTTATGAAGATTATTCTGCAGCTAGAGCTCACCTTCATAAAAGGCGGAGAAATTCAGGTGGGAGAAAAAGAGGCACTTTCTGGTTGTTGCCCTTGGTTCCTCTCTCCAAGGTCGTCAGTATCTCCCACCAGCTTGGACTTTATATGACATTAGAGAGAACATCTGATTGCTCTTTTTGAAGTTTTGTTTTGAGGACTTACCACTGTGCCACCTAGTTTCCTATAGAGACATGTCAAATGAACTCTTGAGAGCTGCTCTATTATGTTGATGTCACAGCTTTGGATTTCTTCATTGAACAGGAAGTTGTCACCATCCGTGGTTTGTCTTGGCAAGGAAGTTGCATAGCACTGATAATAAGAAAAGAGTCCAGTGGGAGAGTTAATGTGCAAATAATTTATTTTTGGCCACAGATTTACTCACAATGTTCTGAGGGCTTCCTTTCTTACAGATGGCAAGAGGTGGTGGTGTCCTGGCTTCAAGAATCTCATGGTCTGGTTATAGGTTTCAATATTGCAGGCACAGGCCAGGCTGGAAGGGCTTTCACAAAGCAAGCTGAGTGGCTCTAGAACACAGGATAGAGACAATGCACACTAAATAAGGACTTAGCTGACTTTATAGCCCTAGACAGAGACTGGGTAGGGCATTAACTGGATAGTAAAGGGAGTCATAGTACCTTCCTGTCCCATGCAGCACAGGTCTTATTGCTACATGAAAGAACCTACTTCACTAAGACAATCATTGAAACCTCACTGAAAAATCTAAACACAACCTGCTTTGATTGATGCTTAACATATTTATACATGATCCAGCCATAGGCAGTCACTAATTAACTAAATTTTAAATCGAATAGCATTACTTGCATATGTTAGATTCTAGAAGTTATGTAGGACTAGATTTTAACATTTAACACTCATAAATATCATACTCTCACTCACTATTACAAAGAAGCAGCCATATTGTAGAGCTTGAAAAAAATACAACCTATTGTATTTGTACCCTATTATTAATGTTGGAATGCAATAAAGTATTCCTAGTCCTTCCAAATCTGATCTATTTTTGCAAGTTAGGTAGAATTCAGCATCAGGAAGTGTGAATATTTCTCCAAAATAGCCCTTTGGTTGTGGCATAAACTCAGGTTATGGGCATAAACCCTTCTGGTGGCCATGGGTGTTCTAACTCCTTGATAACACCAATGAGTGAAACTAATGTGACACAAACATCAAATAAACTCCCAACATTTCAAAGCTCTAACACTCTGGATTTAAAAATATACAATATGGTTAAGAAGTTAGACAACATGAGAAATGAACCTGGTTGCATATGGCTAATTTAGCATAACACCCTGTTTCTGTCAAAATCTGGAAGAGCTGGTTTGGAATGGTACACACTACATTCACTCAGCAAATAAAGCTGCAGAGGTAAACAGGCAAGCAGCCAGGTCAAGGTCCCATGAAGAGTGACTCAGCATGACACTTTATCACAGTAGCTCATTCCCACCCAAAGCACAGCTGTCCCAGGGAGAACCCACGTGGGTTGGAAGTGGAGTGGTTTTTTGCTCTATTTACTTTCCCTCCAGACTTTACCTGTTTTTACCAATTTCTTCAGACAATACTGAGCTTCCTAAAATGGTACCTTTGCAAAGAGCATCAGTGTAGGAACATATGTCCTAGTTTTACTCATCAATGCCAGCCAGGTTACTGGAACTTCAGCCCCTTACTGTGTGCTCGCAAATAAATTAATTTTTCTGAGCCTCAGGTTTCTTACCTATACATTGAGAATAATAAAAATTAGAAAGAATTGAGATGTGTTATGTACATATATCAACTCCCCACAATGAATGTAATCATTATATAGTGTAAACACGTACTAGCAAAAATTTTAAAAAGCTGAGCATGGTGGTGCCCACCTGTGATCCCAACACTTGGGAAGTTGAGACAGGAGGATTGCTATGAGTTTGAGGCCAGCCTGAGCTACATAGTGAGGACTCTGTCTTAAAAAAAAAAGTAAAATAAAAGAAAAATACATATAATAAAAAGAACTTCCTTGAAAAATTAGCAATAATGTATGTGAAACAAAGTGCCTGGAATGTATACTATCATCTATAAATAATGGCTATTATCTGTATTCTTGGCTCAGACCATTGGGATGATGTCAGGTTACATCTCCTATAGCCATGAACCACAACTGTAATCTGTATTGTGTTTATAAAAGGAAAAAGAGATATAGTTTATGTCAACTGTAAAATATTATATTAATATATAACTCACAGGTTTATGTAAAGATTAAATGAGTTAATGTGCATAAAATGCTTGGAATGCAAATTGGCATGCAACATATATTCAACAAATGTTAGCTATGATTGTTGTCGTTATGCAAATACTTGACCCTCCTGCCCCATTATTAAGGGCCTGAGAACAGGTATGACATGTCACAACAACTAGGGAAATAGCAGTGGAAGGCACAGTGGGGCAAGAAGTTGGGAGACTCTGGCCTAGGATCATCCTTAAACCAGGAATGTGGGCTTCACCCTCTTTCCTCCCTGGGCCAAGTTCCTTCTCTGCCCAATGGTGTCAGCCACACTGACAACTACAGCACACAAAACTGTCTGTGCATCAGATGTGACCATTAGTGTAGATTATTTGACATTTAAACTGGAAATATGTTCCCATTATTTTTATGATTGATAGGTTTCCAAACTGCCAGGGGAAATAACCAAATGTATTAGAGATGGATTACGACACAGTTGGCAGCTTATGTACCTGTTTAAATTAATGCTCCTAATTTAACTGAGTTGTTAGCAGCTACCTGTGGTATCACCCTAACATGCATCCTCTGAGGGCAGAAATAATTTTGTTTGTTTTATTTATTGACGTCTTCTAATTGCATGAGATAGTGATGATCACACAGTTGGAATTTAATAAATATTAGTGGGACTGGAGTTACAATGTATTCACTAGGCAAAGGATATGTTCCTAGAATCTCACACACATTGTTTTCCAGATGAGTATTATTCTTTTCCCAACAGGCCCTGGGAAGTTTTTCACAGACAAACCTTTAGATTTAAGGAAATGAAACACATGTTATTTTTTATATGTAATAGCACAATAACTTCGAGGCATCTCCCCAGGATGAAAAAGGGTTTGAATGCACATAGGTCACAACTGTCATCAGAGGTAGATGTAGGAGAATCAAGACAGGGCACGGCAGATGATGGACAGAAACTCACAAGACATGTCCTGAAGTTAGCAGAGTTCAGGCCTGTTATTTAATTTGTGAACTCATTTCGAAATCTGAAAAAGGAGATTCTTGAAAAACAGGTCTTTGTTGTGTGAAAGTCTTCTACTGCTGCCACACACTCAATAGACAGGAGTCAGGCTTATGAATTTAAGTCCATGGATCAGTTATGGGGTATTGGAAAATGTTGCCTTTATTTTTAAATTAGAATCCTGTATGACTGGAAAATACCAATGACTCAAGAGATATTCCTGAAGTGGAATGTAGAAACTCCATGTGAACTTCTGCCTGAGACTTTAGAACAGTTGGTGCTTCCTTTCTAGAACCCCAAAGCTGATCAGGAACTTGTTCTGACCTGGATTTTTGGTGCAGCAAAGAGTGATTGGCCTGTCCCCAGGTACCAGCTGCTGCCTCTTCCCATTATGACAGACAAGACCTCCGCACAAAATGTTGATGCTTTCTATCTTTTGGGTGTGTCTAGTGACACTGAGTGTGGTTTAAATACTTCTAACTCTTTGAAACATTTATAGTCATCCTCAAACCAGTATTTTATAGGCTAAGCATTGGTATAATAGAGTACTGACATAAGAGAAAATAATAATGTTGAATGACACATTTTTATTTTGTCTTTACTTTTTGTTACTCTAAATATTCATTACTAATGTCACAAATATTTATAAAGTAGAAGTAGTTTTTTTTTAAAAAGAATGATTAAAAAACTATGGAAAAATAGTAATAATAATTTTAAAAATTTAAATAAATAAATAAACAGACAACTGGCACTTTGCAAAAAAAAAAGAACGATTAAGTGAAAAACAAAAGCCGTGGCTTCAATTTTATACCTCAAACACAGGAAGATATCATCTTCATGAATAAGCACAATAACTACATGCTTAGAATAGTTTTAGCACACTGCATTTTTAGTAAAGGGACACAGTCTCACTTTCAAGAGAAGCTTCCTGCAACTGCTGTTCTAATGGGACCACCTGTCTGCTACCAAACCCTCAACCAACAAAATGAGACCTTGTGTGTTATAAGCGACAAATCCCCTTCACCTTCTACTAGCACACTGATGACAATGGAGAAAGCAAGCTGCCTCAGCCACCTGGCCATTTTCCACCTCTAAGGACAGTATCTCTTGTGCCTATTAAACTTGTGACACAGTAACAGGCAAACTTTAATCATTTTGGCATTAAGATTAAGTTAAACATTAATGTTTTCTGACAAAAACATAAGCCTAATCAATTCTCAATGCATTAACAATAAGGTAGGCAAACACCAGAGCATAATAAAAATAAAAACATATACATTGAATTCTTTTTTCTTCTGCAAATATAGACTGTGGTAAAACCTTTGCTGCATCTCTAGGCTTAAACAAAAATTAAACGCTTAACTGAAGCAGTGCTAACACAGTCACAGGATAATGTTCTGGGTATTACACAAAATGTACACATTTTCTTCATCCTCCTTCTCTTCCCTCTCTCTTTAACCTACACTTAAGTTACAAGATTTGGTACACAGAAAAATGACTGAGTTCTCCAGCAGGACAACCCCCGCAAAAAAAAAATATCCAAAGAAACAAAATGGGAACTTTAAACCACTCCACCCATGAACCCCATCCACAAAAATGTTATCCTAGTCACTATGTCCTTCACATTTTATAAATATTATCAACTTCTTAAACCTGCACTTTCTTCTTTGCCTACGTATTGTGACATTACAAAAATAAATAAATAAAATACACTAAATCTGCTCTTTGCTTCAGCCAACTGCTTCTTGCACCATCAGTTTTCACCTCCTTATGCAGATGCCAACAAAACCCATGGTGCTCACCACTGCCACCTTCAGACACCCATGGGGCAGTCACACAGAGACAAGGAATTCTGAAGCTGCAGGAAAGGTCATTGTGGTCTGATGTGTATCAGACAAACATTTCTAGTACCGATAGTAGAATCTGAAGAGCACCAACTGGAGCAGAGCCTTGGTTTACTTTTGATTCAGAAAAGGGAGCAAGGATAAACCGGTCCAAAAAAAAAAAAAGGAAGGGGGGAGGGAAAAAAGAAAGGAGGGAGGCAGGGAGAGGGAGGGAGGGACAGAGGGACAGAGGGATGGAGGGACGGAGAGATGGAGGGACGGAGGGAGGAAGGGTGGGAAAGGACCTAATTGGGAGGCCTGTACACACAGCTGCCTTGGCAGCACCGTGCAGCTTCAAGCTCCAGTTGCAGGGAACTCCAAGTTCTCTGGATCTTGAAGACTCTGGAGTCAGAAGTCCCTTGCCGGCACTGTTTTACTAGCTCCAGAGAGAAGTCCATCCCACCACCATGAAGTAGACCTGACTGCTGCCACCAGACCACACAGAGACAAAGAACATTTTTCATTACATCTACACAGAATTTATGTCTCTTTTGCATGTACACCCCCCATCCAGGTGACTGGCTTCCAAGGCAGGATCTCCATGGCCTTCGTGTTCTAGCCTATTGTCTGGTTTAATCAGATACTGGCATCAGATCAGATACTCTATGCCACAGACACTGGCATCTCTCCTGACTGTAGGTTGAAGTCCTTCCATTTGTGTTCACATAAACGCCTTCATCCTCATGGCACACCAGAAGCTCCTGCCATCTGTGCTGGGGAGGAGGAGGATTGCACGAGGCGTGATGCTACCCTGGATGTGTGTTGGTACTTCAATACCACAAACTGATTCTGAGTCCATATGCATGGTGTGGAATCCTGCTCAGGACCCACAGATGCCTTTCAACCACTGACCTTCCTCAACACAGAGATCTACTGGCCATGGCTTGTGCCCTAGCTCTCCAAAGGACTTAAAGGCCATGAATCTGTACTACACCTTTGATACCCACACATAGACTTCCTCTGAACCCTTCAAAACAATTACTAGATACTCAATTCATTCATATTTTACAACTTTAAAGTGTTTACATTGTTCCAAATCACCCACAGTTGCTCAACTTTACTTCTTCTCAACTTTTGTGAAGTATTTTTAATTAAGTTTGTTGATACATTCTAGGTGTACATAATGATCACATTCATCATAGGGAATTTGTACCTGCATGTGATATATCTTGATTATTTTCCCCTTCCCCTACCTTCCCTTCAATCTCCCTTCCCCTCCTTAGTTACAAGAGCTTTTTTCCCCATGTTTTTCTTCTTTTTGCATTTTTATAGTATTTTAATTCTTAACCAGATAAATGGTAGACACATGAATTAACCTTTTTACCAGATATGAACACCAAGACATTCAAGCCCTCACCTATGTCCACTTGCAGAAAGCTGCTTCTGTTGATTCCAGGACACATCTTCCCATGGCCACTTCTGTCCAGCAGCATCAGCCAGTTTCTGTGCCCACGAGCTAACATGTCTCTCATTAGGCAGCACACAGGATCTCAGAGTTAAGCTTCTTGTATAGGTGTGTTACAGTGGCATCACTCTGTGGCCTAGTATTGGTGACATTCACAGTGACCACCGAGCCTGTCTGGGTAGGATCCTGCCTTACGACCTCTGGTTTCATTTCATCACAGAAAAATCCCACCACAAAAGTCATTGTTGACCTCCCAGATGGAGAAATCTGAGGTAACCTGGGGTCTATAAAAGGTAGAAAGGAAGAAGACAGTGTTTCTGGAGTCTGGCACACAGTTGGAGTGTTCTGCCTGAATGGCACCATGGCTGATTTGCTTTCCAAAATGTCATGGAGATCATGGTTTTCATGGACTGTGTTTCACCACTGCTTAGATTCAGAGATGACATCACTCTGGTGTTCTCTAGTCCCAAGGTGGACTTCTCTGCCTGGTTCTGCTTCACTTCATCAGCTTCATCCTTGGTCATCTGAACTCCCTCCGTCACTTTGTGAGGTGGCCACACATCTTTCACTGCAAGGAGATTTTTGGCCAGCACAGTCAGACCCACTTTCCCAGTAGGCTCCAGAGGCCTAAACTTTTTTTTTTCTTTTTTTTTTTCATCTTTGACTTTTTCCCTCTGCATTTTCGAGGCATGGATAGCCCCTGACTCAGCCAATGATCTCACTCAGAAGCACTGTTGGGAGCTGCTCTCAGACCCAGAGGAATCCAGGCTGTGACCTGAATTGCTGGACCCTGAAAAGCTGCCTGGCTTGAGGACCAGCTTCTCCACACTGTGCCATAGGAGTCTGGGCTCGATACTGAGGGTGAACTTTCTCTGTCCTGCTTGGCTATTTTGCTGCCCCTTCTCTGCAATGGTGAATCTCAAGGGACAGACAGGAAAAGGAGATGTTCTCACAGTAACCCCTCAGGCCCTGTCAGAAGGCTCGCAGTGGGGCCTGGCCTGAGGAGGAACGTGATGACCAGGCTTGCTCAGCTCCTACTGTGAGGGAGGCTGTGGGCACAGACTCCTGCGGTCCTGCAGTGGGGCCTGTTCCTAGACCAGCGTTTACCAAATGCCGCTGCTCTTCGCCCCTTTTCTTGCTCTGTTCATTTCTCTTCTTTGCTCCTTCTCTCCAGAGGCCTCTTCCTATTCTCTCCTTTGCTGCTCCCATTCCTCTTAGTTTCAGGCTCTCCTTTGTTGCTGCTCTGCTGCTCCGCGTGCTTCTGCACTGCTGCCCCATGTGCTGCAGCAGCTCTGCACCCACCTCCAAACTGCACCAGCTGTCTCAGCAGAGCTCTGAAGCACTCTTGCTCGGCTGCAGTGCACAGTGGACACTCAGGCACGCTGACGATGGAGGCTGGCTCTCTTTCCTGCTCAGGCCCTCCCTCCTCTCATCCTCACTCCTGCTGTACTCATACTTCCTTGCATCTTTCTCTTCTCTCTCCAATTTGGTCCAGTCAATACTGTTCTTAAACTCGATTTGAACTTGTCTTTCATTTGGCTGATCCTTTACAAAAGGATGTGGAGGACCACTGTAATTCTTCACCAGGCACCCTTCTATACACCTAGAAAACTTCCTGACCATATTTTGGACTTTCGCCTGGGAGGAGGGTTTCTGGGAAAAAGAAACATTGCTCTCAGAGAGGGACAGCACCTTTTGCCATCTCAGTGGCTGTCATGCCACAAGGCCCTTTAAAGGTCATTTCTGTAGTTCTAGGTGGTGCCTGGGTTCTGGTCACAGGTGATGACCTCAGGCACCCAACGCAAGGGTATGGACATATATCTCTAGCCAATGTTCTGCCCAACAGAACATTCACATCAATGTCCAGTTCTGTGTTCTCTATTAGCAGTACCCTCTGGCCCTTGATGTCCCAAGGAATGACAGGAAAATCCCATTCCCTCAGGATTTCTCTGTTGATGCACATGATCCAGTCCTCTTTGAGAGTTCCCTTTAGTACTGTTCATGAGATCTATGAGGGACACTACCCTATACAACTCCGTAACAGGCTGGGGTGGGCCATGACCTGGAGGGTGCCTTTTAATGAAAGCATCACAGTATGTTGTGATACTTCTATGATGAGAATATTTCTTCATCACATTTATCTACAGTTTGATTTTTTCCTAACATTCAATTTTTTTATTATTATTTTGTACAGAGTCTCACTATGCAGTGCAGACTCAGTGATCCTCCTGTTTTCAAGCCTCCCAACGCTGGGATTGCAGGCCTGTGTCACCACGCCGGGAGTCAGTGACCAGCTCGGTGCATCCTGAGGGCCAGTGCAGCATGTGGTGCCAGGGATCAAACCCTGGTCCCTGTGCTTGCCTAAGCAGGTGCTTAGTCTGCTGAGCTATTTCACTGGCCCTACATTCATAACATTGAGAGCTGCCCTCTAACCCATTTTAAAACAGTCTTGTAGATTTGTCTGTAGTCATCACTCCCAATGACTCGTATGAAAATCTTAGATGGAATTTCCAGCAGGGTACTACAGTACCAATAGGTCTATGTCCACCAGGCTCTTTGTGGGGAGAGTTTGTCCTCTTCCCATGCTTCTGCCAGGCCTAGCTGCCAAAGGTCCAGAACCATGAGATTTGACTCTAATTTTTAAAATACCTAGGTTCTTATAGGAGCCTAAGTTCTACTACTCTAAACTGTCAAATGTCAGCTTTTATGCAAATGAGATCTCATGGGACTCCACTATACAGGATAACTGACATCTGTATTATTTTTATAAGAAATATAAAATATATGCACAAACCAGAGTGTATGAAAGAGAATTTTTATTACTATATTAAGACATTTAATAGTTCGACCCAATGGAAGAAGATACAATTTTTTTTCTCTTGTCTTCGTGGTCTCACTGGAAATTAGACCTAAGGCTTTAATGTTCATACCCATTTTTATTTTTTGAGACAAATTTCACTAAGTTTCTCATGTGGCCTTAAACTTGTGATCCTCCTGTCTCAGCCTGCCAAGTGCTGGTATCACAGGTATGTGTGCCTCATCTGGCTGAAATATATTTGGTGTTTACATAAACAGAGATAATCACCTAGACAGTTTT
>NDGN011355520.1:0-11257 GCA_002564285.1 Tympanoctomys barrerae | reverse complement strand
CTCATTGAGGTTGCTCTTGCCAGCTGCTGAAAAATAGACATTGGCTACTTTGGGAATTTGGTTTAAAGTTGAACATATTTGCTTTGTTCTAGGGTCAAAGCTTTGTCTAAAGCCATTTTCTTTTGAAATTTAATAAAATCTCTGTATACAGAAAAAAAAGAAGATATGGGCCTTAATTTTTCTACAGCATGAAACTGCATCTAATGGACTAATGAGACTCAGGATATTCCAGTGAC
Organism: Tympanoctomys barrerae; assembly: GCA_002564285.1. Taxonomy (NCBI): domain Eukaryota; kingdom Metazoa; phylum Chordata; class Mammalia; order Rodentia; family Octodontidae; genus Tympanoctomys; species Tympanoctomys barrerae. Next base: position 11,021 of record NDGN011355520.1, on the reverse strand, counting down.
GGGATGTATAATTGCTGATAGAATCCACGGATCATAAACAATCTAAGATTAGATGGAAGGAGCAGTTACAGAGATGAGTCTTTGTGCTAAATTCCTATCACTGGTACAAAGTATCCAACACCCACAAGCTACGAAAGGAGATGTTTCCTTGGTTCACAGATTTCAGTGAGATTATGTCTGTTATTGGCTGTCTCCAGGAAAGAAACAGAAAGGTGAACAGTTTGGGCCACTGTGCAATGATGTTCGCTTCACTGTAGCTAGAAAACAGAGAGTGAAAGGAAAAGCCCAGGGTAATAAACAGCCTTCTAAGTCACTCTCCCAATAACCACTTTCAACCTGGCATCAAATTCTAAAAGCCCATATAGCTGCTCAACTCATCAATGAATGAATCCAATATTAGGTATGGTACCCTTGCTATTTCTAACATGTGGGACACTTGAGAAAAGTTTTATATTTAAATAATTAAAACTCAGAAACTTATAGTTTACACTAGAAATAACTGAATTTAGGAACATACATAAAAATCACAGAAGAGAACAGTTCCTGTGAACAAAAGGATTAGCTTTCATCACTAGACTATGCTTAAATGTAGCCTATGAGAATCTACAATTTCCCTGTACCTCAGCAGGGAGGTCTCTTCTGATAGGACAGGCTCCCCTAAAATATAGGTTACATTTTAAAATGCTTGGGAATTTTTTCCCAAAGAAATAACTGCTGTGCTCAAATAATTTTAATAAGAAAAGACTGAATTGCTTTTATTCAACCATCAGCAGAAAGGATGGTTCCTGTGCAAACTGGGGTCACTAATTTCAAATAGATGAAAGGTAACTTTTTTATATCTGCACCTCAAAATCACAGCATGTGGATATTTTAAGAAAAGAAAAAACATACAGGACCATTTTTAGTCGAAATGGAGATTCGGATCATAGAAATATTATTTAGGTCTTTAGGCCATAATTTTTAGTGAAATAAGGGAGTCCTAGGGTGTCCACAGGTGAGTTCAAGGTTGACTATGGTTTTAGTGGGAGATTTTAAGGTGGTGGTGTAGCTGCACAATGGAACAAACTGAAAATGTAATTTTTTCTTTATCAATGAATTTCAAGAAGTGTAATCTCATAGGTTTCATCAGTGCTCAAAAGGTAGAAAGCAGACAAAGATGATGATTGTAAAAGCTTAAAATTGTGTGTATTTATGAGACAGGACTGCAGTGGTTCATGAAGGATGCTATCCCTTACAACCTCCACATTCAGCATGCAATGAGCATAGTGCAAAGGCACTATGAGATATTAACCCACCAGAGCCACTACAAGGAAGTGTCATAAAAGGAAAGTACACGTCTCTATAAACCAAGAGCATGGATCCCTGAGAAAGTAATATTTAGGCTGAGCTCCAAGGGATGTAAAAGAGCAAGCCTCATAACTAATGCAGGAAGTAGAAATTGAGGAAGTTTAATCAAAAAATGTAAAATAAAAAAAAGGAAGGTCTGTGAAATGAACGAATGTTCATTGCATCTTCCCAAAGTCCATAAGTTAAAATTCTAGATCTTAGGTCTTATGGTGCTAAGCAACAGTTGCTTTGGGAGTTGGTTACATCATGGAGATACAACCGTTGGCATCCTTAGGAAACAAGCCCAAAAGACACCCTTTTCTTCATCCACTGAATGAGGACACAGGAGGAAGGTGCAGTGTATGAACCAAGAAACAGACTCATAGTCATTAATGCAGCCAGAAATTGAGCATGAGGCACCCACTTTAGAACATTTCATTGTAACAACAAAAATGGACCTGGACAGTCTGAGCAGAGGAGAAGTTTCACTAGTGTCCTCTTATACAGAAGCCCTCAGGCACTGGGAAAGAAAGGAGATTTGTGATAAATTGAATATGAAGCATGATTTCCTCCTCCATGGTATTTTTATACAGTGGAGCCAGAGCTAAGTGGGCAATCAAAGCAGAAGTTATGCAGGTGGGCTGAGAAGGGTCAGATGCAAGACACCACGAGTAAATAAAGATAAAGCAAATCCCATGTCAACAGAGTTATAAAGAGGAGAAAAAGAACATCCTTTTTGCCCAGAAAAATGGATTTAGATTCCATTTTAATGATCAAATAGAATGTGAGATTCTGTTAAATGCTTTTTCCTCTACAGAATAAAGAATTTTTCACATAGTTTCACTACTACTTTCCACATGTAAACTTAAGTGTAACAATGAATCCATGTGAAATATGAATAGTCAACAGTTGCCTATATAAGAACAAGCAGAAGAAAAGTTAGAGTATGTATGCTTTGATTCAGAGGAAAAAATATCATCTAGAAGTTACCGAAATGGAATTTATACCCAAAATTGTCCCCACAGGAAGAGGTAAGGTCTTATATCTAGGTTATTCATGTCTGAAGATTTCTGCACATTTTAAAGGTTTTAATTGGCTGATTTGGCTTATTAGCAATAAAAATTCCAAAGCACTGTTCTTTAAAACATAATCTTCAAAACATAGATATTCAAAGCTCTTGAGGAACATTTAAGCATCTGTACCACAAGTCCCTGAACTCAAGATTCTGTTTATTAGGTCTCGTTATCTGTGCTTCTATAGATACATCCACGGGTACCCTGCAAGAAATGCTCTTCTAAATACACTAACCAACAAATCCCAAATCCTTGCCTTGTTTTATTCTGTAAGTACATTTTCTTTAGGTACTTAGACAGAATTTCATATCCATAATAGAAAAAAAACCACATTCAACATTTACCTCCTCTGCTCTTGGTCAAAAAATCCCAGGAACCATGGCCTTAATTCTATCCAATTTATATAAATTGATTTCTTCACAATAGAATTATAAACTGCCACTGATGAAAATAATGAGACCTCCTATTCACTTAACCATATTCATCACTGTCTGCTTAGAAAAATATTCCTAACTACAACTGGAATGCACTACCAATTGGTTCCTAGAGAATTTTTATTTACTTTTGTTTCACATAAACTGAAAACAGAACTTCTTTTAATTGGGTATGTGTTATGGTTTGAGTCTAGCTGTTCCCCCAAAGCCTCTTGCAATCATAGGGCAGCTCCTGTAGGGTTTTTTTAATTCTTATTTTATTTTGTGCAGAACTGGGGATTGAACTCAGGCCCTTGCTCTTGCCAGGGAAGCCATCTTCCCAGCCCCCAACTTCTTTTCATTGGAAGAAAATAATGAATTCTAAGGACAAATGGGGAGAAAAAGAAGTTCTTCACCTGTATTTCTTAATGAAAGCCTATCAGCAGATGGTTAAGGCCAAGATAAAGCAAGACCTATATAACAAAAAATGTAACATTTGTATCTTTCTCTTAGTTCTCTAAATATCATATCTGTGTCTTGTACTATGAATAACTACTACAAAGACAACAATATGCACTGTATTGATTATTGTAACTGTCCTACTAACTTGTTTTGAAACTGCCTCATTGCTACTTTTTTCTCAATAAAATTAATATTAGAAAGTCTATCAGTAGCAAAAAACAAGATAATTCACAAATTTGGCATTACTACAGAATAAGTCTAAGTACTAAAAGTACTGTTTTCCTTTATGACGTTAGCATTTTTTTATAGTTAAGCTATCGTGAAGAAGGGAGAAATCTGAAATCTATCAGTCCTAATCCTCCTTGCCTGCATTATTTCCTCCTTTCTTTGGTTTTTATTGCTTCTGTTGTAACGAGTAGAATTCTCAGACACTCTCTTAGAAAATACCCTATTCTTCATTCGCAGTGAACAAATTCTGTGTATGTAGCCAATATCATAGTTGACAGCACTGAAGGTAAGGGTGTAAGTGACTTAGCCAAGGGCATGTAGCTCCAGAGAAGCTAGGTATTCAAAGCAAAGCAGTTGTTCCAAATCCATTGCTATTAGCCCTCACCATGAGGACTGTAATCATTTAGAAAATTCTGTCATTAAAAAGAAGCTTCCAATGAAATGGAACAAAATTCCACATGTGTTCCAGAAGAAAGTACAGCGATGAGGCTCTATATGCAGGGGGCGGGCGAGGATACTGGATTGTACACTTTTACAGCCTAGAATGATGTCACATGATGGATGTTTCAGACTGAGTGAATTTGAAGATCACAAACAATGACCGAAGTAGAGACATAACCCCAATCACTGCCACTGACAACTCCCTAATTTTTATCCTGGCCTCCTAGCAAGACACCCAAAGCCAGCCATTACTCACTATGACTGTGTCAGAGGTGAATATGATCATGCTTCTGACCTCTGAAGTCATCTCAAGTTTTCTCTGAAATAGGATGTTACGGCTACCATGAGCATTTATCTAAATGCTCAGCCTTTCTTATTAGGAGAAAGTCTAATATCTTAGTTATTAAGAATGCTTAAGTGTAAAATGAAAAAAATCAAAATTATTATTTCAAACACATTAGATAAATAAAAAACCTAATTACTAAATAGTCAATAAGCATTAATAAAAACAAGCAGAACTTGCTCCTTATCATGCACTCCAGAGTTTTTTATGCTACTTCCCTTATTGTGAAAGCCACTGGGAATTAGAACATCTAAATTACTTGTTAAAAGTAGAATAACTGCTTAGGAGAATTAACAGGATTTAAACTGAAGTCAGACTACAACTCCCCATCTTTAAAATCTTGTTACACACCTCTCAGAGTTGGCTAATGAGCTTTCTTCATAAGGAAGTTGAATGACCTTGAGAAGGAAAGAGGTCAAGAGAAATAAACCAAACAGAAAGAGACAACTTATACTTATCAGTGTTGTGGACCTTGGTACCAAATAACAGGATCTAACCGACACACTTAGTAGAGAAAAGATGCTTGCATTCCAAACAGTAGGCTAGAATTATCATGATTTTTTTTCATAAGGTGAATAATCCTGTAAGAGTTGAAAAGGGGGAAAGAAAAATCATGGCCCCAGGAGTGGTGAGGCTAGGCACACAAAAGAATGCTAACTAGAATAGCTACTTTACCAGGTTCCTGGGGGATTCCTGAAGCTGAACACAGCCTGGAACTGTTGAACCCGTAAGAAGGGAAATATCTTTTGCTAAAATCATAGCTCTGAATGTAAAAATAAGTGCCTACATGTGTACACACTGCATGAGTCCAGGAAGCCATAGACAAGCAGTGCCTGACTTAATGATGATGAAGTTTGTTTCATAAAATGAGTGGAGATGAAGTTGCTGGCCTAAAGAGGACAGGTTAAGTTGACAACATTGTCAACTAAATCTCAGAATGGTTCTTCTGTACACTCTTTCCAGAAGCAGAGGCAAAACATTATATATATATATATATATATATATATATATATTATGAAGGATAGGTCTTGAGAGTGTTAACTGTCTAACACATGAGACTTGGCATTGCTGTCATGAATACATAAAATGTCCTGAGTTGTACAAAGAGCTTCAAGAGTGAGAGTTGCTTCCTTGTGGGACATAGGCAAGATATGAAGAATATTTTCCATAAAGAATATCTCTGAGCCACTTTCCATATATGTTTTTCAGGAGAATTTTATGTAGAAACTCTATTGCCTCTGAAATAAAACAGACCTGAATGTGAATCTCATGTTAGACATAATAACTGTGCACTCAAAGTTCTGTCATAGAATAATTGTTCTGCATGATATTAGAGGATCCTCCAAATAAGTAAAGCCATGCTCAAATATATTATCATTATCACAATTGACAGTACCAGGTAAGACATCTAATCACAGATTAGTTCCACATCCACAGAGAGGAATTAAACAGTTTGATAAAGAAATCTTCCACTTTCTCCAAAAACATCCACACTGCCTCTCTTAGTTGTTTATTAGTAGTTTCTTATTAGACAAGCTATTTTTCACAAAAGTATGTCAAAATTAAAATTTTAAACATTAACTGATCTGTTCAATAAACACGTAGAAATTAGTAGTATAATCATCCTAGCTATCTTGTGTAGATACATGTATGTATCATCCCTTCCTTCCTTCTTTCTTTTCTCCATGCCCTGATCCTAGTTGTTCTTTCCTTTTGAGAAATCTGTTTCCCTTCCACGATATCTGTTGTACCTTTCAGATTTCACTTTCTCTTTCAGAATCTTACACTAGGAAGAAAATACGATGTTTACACATGCAAGTCTGATTTATTTCAATCGTGAGTGCCATCTCTAGTTGCATCCATTTACCTATAAAAGCATTGCATTATCTTTCTTTATTGCTGAGTAATACTTCATTGCATAAAAATTAATCTTTTTTATCCATTCCTCAGTTGATGGACATTTTGGTTGTTTCCAAGACTTAGCTATGATGAATTGTGCTGCTGTAAACTTGGGTGCACATATATCACTGTTATATGTCTTCAATTCTTCTAAAAATTATCCAGAAGGGAAATAGCTGGGTTGCATGGAACCTTTAATGTTATTTACTTGATGATTCTCCACACTGATTTTCATAGTGGTTGTATCAGTCTATGCTCACACCAATGGTGAAGAAGGATTCTTTTTTTCCCCACAGCTTCTGCAGCATTTGTTATTAATTGATTTCTTGATGATAGTCTTTCTTTCTTGGGTGAAATGGAATCTCAGTGTTGTCTTAATTTGCAGTTTTTGAACTTTTTCCCATATCTTTATTTGCCATTTATATTTCTTCATTTGAGAAGCCTGTATTCATCTCAGAAACCCATTTTTGGATTGAGTTTTATATCTTGTTAACTGAGCACCTACTTTGAAGAGAATGGTGTTCAATTTATTAACCACTGTTGAATTTGCATCTCTTTGAAATTTTGTGTCATTTCGAATTTTTTATTTGTTTAATCCTCTTTAAAAGATGAAAAGCATGTAACATACACATCTGTTGTGAAAGTGAGATTATACATGTTAAGTATGTTGTGAAATTTGCTACGCATAATAAATACTTGATACATGTTGAGCATGGTGGCATATACCTACAATCCCAGCAGTTGGAAGGCTGAGACAGGAAGATCACTGTGAGACTGAGGCTAGCCTGGGATCCATAAGTGGGTTCAAGGTAAGACTGAACTGCATAGTAAGACCCTGTCTCAAAGAATATTGTTTCATGTTTAATGTTTTTTTTTGTTTGTTTGTTTGTTTTTGGTATTTTTTTTTGTACCAGGGATCAAACTTAGGACCTTGCACTTGTCAGGCAAGCACGTATCCACTGAGCTATCTCCCCAGCCCTTAAATTGCTTTTTAAATTAAAATGACAAATGGCTTTGAGGTAGGCTGTGATTGAGGAACCATTGCTGCTTATGGGAATATAGAAGTGTGCTCATAGTTATTATTTCTTCTGGTGTGCATCATCCAAAGTACAGAGATATGAGACACAAAAATTAGGTGATATAGCAAGTGGCATAATATTAGGCAAGAAAGAGAATTATTTCAGCTAATAAAACAACAGAAAATACTATAATAAGGATAATTCAGGGGATTTGGGGACATGGGACAACATGTTCATAAACTACAAGGGAATAGGTACCCCTGATGCCTTGATTGTTGTATCCCTCCCTGATGGGTAGAATAAGATCCATCCGAAAGCCCAATACTACAGAATTGTGTTACCAACTAAATAACAGAGAAACATGTAAGTTGTCTTCTAGACAGAGATAGGATTTGAGCAAAAAGAGAAAGCAGGGAATTACAAGATTCAGAGTCAATACTGAGTGATCTAGGTCCAACATAACTAGAAAATTTATGAAATTGAGGTAAAGATTATACCTGAAAGTGTAGTTGAGTCAATAGAAGAAATCCTTGAATATTCTTATATGGATCTGGGATTTTATTCCATGGAAAAAATCAAACAGTTGAAAGATATGAACAATCTGAAGAAAATGGTATTTAAGGGGTTGAATATGGAAATACAGTGAAAAAGTTTGCCATTTGGAAAGCCGCAGCTGAGGAGATAGGTTAGAGGCTATTCCAGTTGTCTGAGACTACACACATCTAAGTACTTGGTATTTATCACTTAGCTCCAAATTACCACACACACTGACTGCTGTAAACTGACTCTCGCTGACATCAAGGACAGAGAGGTAGAAATATTTATCTGTGGCTATAACCCCCACGTGGGGAAACCTGTGAATAAAGCAATCTGTTCAACCATATGGATCCTACAAGTTTTACAAATGTGAGTAAATTCACTCTCAACTTAGATTTCATATAATTAAATTCAGCAGAAATTGATCATTGAAATTATACCAATTGCCATTCCTGTTGTAGAAGGGCTGAACAATTAAATACAAAACAATGTGTACATGTGTAAACAAGTATAAATTTTTGCAGCCAAAGTTGCCTAGCCATTCTGTATTCTACAAAGTACATCTAAACAATAAAATAACAATCACTCAGTGTTTGATATGACAAATACTCAGTCTAAGGGTCAACATATTATCACTAATTTGTTACTGGATAAAGGAAATAAATGAATAATATTTGGGATGGAAATATTGCATTTCTGAGTAACTTCACAACTGACAGCCTATAGCACTTATAAAAAATATATTTCATTTGTGGAAAATGTTGAAGGGATGTATATTTTTGGAAAATGTTAAAGCATGATCTAGGTGCTACAGTAAAAATATATAAAAATAACAAAAATTTATCATCATTGAAAAATTCAAATTCTATTGGGGTATTTTTATTAGTATATTTAACAGAAACTATAAAGGCAAGTGAGTTAAAAATGCCTGGCTCTAAAACATCAGTAAGCATATATGGAGAATTTGTTATGTTATTTACTGCTATTCATAAATTTCTAGAAGATAAAGCTTACTCATGTTTCAGAATTCAGACATGTATGGGTAATGCAAACTAAATAATATTAGTAAACAAATACTTCATTTCTATTTGTTATTCAACAAAGTTTTAATTGTGTAATATGACATTCTAGATATCTTGCCAAAAATGGATTTAATAATTAAGACATGGTCCAGAAAGGCATGCTGTTGGAACAAAAATAATTTTTTCATATTCCTCTTTGAGAACAATTAGCCCCAGAATAGGGAAACTATTCTTATTTCCCTAAAGTAAGGAGGTGATCTTAGAATAAACGGAGATGTTAAAGAGGTTGACCAGCAATGAAAATTGGGGAAATAATTAATAACATGATATAAGGTTAACAATGCTTAACCTCAGTACCAGCTGCTCACCTCCAAGCAAGGACCCCAAAATCATGAGTTCTGAGAAACAAGCCTGACATTAAAAGCTGGATAGGTCTAAGCTACTGTTCCAACTATTTCACATTGTAACCTATTTCATACAAGCAAAATCCAGTCAAATCTCCACGGACACTTCAACACAAAGCAGGNCCAAGAAGCTAAAACTACAGGGTACTAAAGTCTTCTCTGAACACTTTTCTTCATTATAAGATCAAAGATAGACACAAGTTTTATAGAAGCTGTACCTATGAAGGACTGGAGTACAGATCATGTTTATAAATTTCCAGGCCACACAGTACTTATGGAATTAGAGAATTATTCACAGGGGGAACCCCCTGCCTCCTCTGCTATATAATACACAGTTCCCTTAACTACAAGAGGGACCCCACTCCTGCAGGACTGAAACAGAAAATGGGTCAATCCTACTTACATACTGTGTGCTGTGTCAATTCCCAGTAATCACAAAGGAGCCACATGGAGAGTACACAATGAAATCCACTTAGAAATAAACTCAACACTACACAACACAACCATAGGTTACATTGTTAAGGGAAGCTTGTATCTTAAGAACACCTTAGACATAAAGGAGTAAAACAATTCCATCAAAACTGAGGTCTAAATCTCAATGCAGAAACTTAAGAACTACAAATCAGGGTAAAATTAATCCTCTGGGAGTTAATAAATCCATAACTAATTATAGTCATGTTAAAATGGACAAAATCCCAAATAGTTTAGAATGATTAGAATTATAAAAATGATCTGTGAATTTAAAATGGCAGAAATAAAAGTCCTAATGAAATATGGAAGACAATGCAGTATGTCAAAGAACAATTTCAATAAAGATTCTGACCAATCAACCAATAAATAAGCCACACACACACACATACACACACACACACACATCACATCACATGAAGAGAGAGAGAGAGAGAGAGAGAGAGAGATCATAAAACTCCAGAAATCTTTAAAATGAAAAGTTCAATAAGACAAATTTAGAAGTAATTAGAATGTTTAACAGACTAGATAAAACAGAAGATAGAATTTTGAGTCTTGAAATAAAACAGAATTATCACTTTCTGACAACAACATAGGAAAAAAATAAGACACTATGAGCAAAACAGGCAAGACCTCTGAAACAAAATTAAAAGACTAAAATGTTAAAAGGGCATTGAGACAAGAGAAATAAACCTGTTCAGTTAAACTATGCAGAAGATTTTTCCAAACCTCTGGAAATATATGGACACTTAAGTAGAGGAATCACTTAAAACTCAAACAGACATAACAGAATTACCCCACATCGTAGTTCAGATAAAATATCAAAAATACTGTAGTTGAGAGAATATTGAAAGCTGAAACCTAAAAATGCTTAATCACTTATGAAGGCAAACTCTTCCATAAGTTAGCAGAATTTTCAGCTGAAACCCTGAGTCAGGTTTACTTAGGATAAGGCATTTCAAACCCTTAAAAACTAAAATTATCGCATCCAGCAAAGCTGTCTTTTCAAGATTTCTGTGGCATATAGAGGCACACTTTAAGATAAACAGTAACCAGAGCCTTAACAATAGAACCTGTTCAAAGAAAACTTACACAACATTGTGGAACAGTAGATGATCTCCATCAGTTTTTGGAAAGAACCCAACATCAGAATAATAATAGAGCAGGGCCGAGAGATAGCTCAGTAGAATAAGCACTTGCCTGGCAAGCACAGAGTCCTGATTTCAATCTCCAGTACCACCAAAAGAAAATAAATAAATAAATAAATAATAATAATAGACTGATAGGAAAAGGTACACAACTTCTAATGGGAGCTATAAATATACCTGATTCTCCTATTGAAGTAAAAACTAGTGGCTTGGGTAAAAAAAGGAAGAAAAAGAAGAC
>NDGN011355517.1:0-10064 GCA_002564285.1 Tympanoctomys barrerae | reverse complement strand
ATTATAGACAAATATTGAAATGTGAAAGATATAAGATGTAGACAGAGTGAATTTTAGAGAAATGGTTCTGAAATGAATACATAGCATGAGATTACTAATAGATTGCACATTGTTAACAAATTATTTACACACTTAAATGAATATAACAATAAAAATTGTCTAAAATAAAAATGAAGAAGAAAAAATTTAGAGATCAGTCATATGATAGTTCACTCTGTGTTGTAGAAAGACACTTAACATGAAATACATCCTCTTAACAAAGACAGTATAGGGAGCCGTGGAGATGGCTCAGTAGAATACGCTCTTGCCCGGCAAGTGCAAGGGCCTCAGTTCAGTCCCCGACTCCACCAAAAAATGAAACAAAAACAATGTAGTTACCTGTAGTCATGAGGAACAGCCACTGTCTAGAATTTATTCATCTTGCACAACTAAACTTTCATACTTGTTAAAGAGCAGCTCCCCATTTTTCCTCCCTAGCCCTGGCAGCCAGTACTTTTCTCTCTACTTCTATGAGCTTGGTTGTTTTGGATACTGCATGGGAGTGAAATTGAACGATGTTTCTTCTCTATGATGGGTTTGCTTCTCTTAGCATAATGTCCTCCAGATTCAGCCCTGTCTAAGCGTCCTAACTTCTCCACATCCTCACAGATAATTCTTATCTTTTGATGTTTTGATAATGATCATAACAGGTGTGAGGTACTATCTTATTATGGTCTTGATTTACATTTCTTTAATGTTTAGTGATATTGAGAATCTTTACATATAATTTTTAGCCATTTATGTATGTTATTCATTTTATTTATTTATTTATTTATTTATTTATTTATTTAGTGCAGGGTTTCATTATGCAGCTCAGACTCATAGTGATCCTCCTGTCTCAGCCTCCCCAGTGGTAGGACTCAGCTTCCTTGGCCAGCACAGAGTTCCTGGACCAACATGGCATACGATACAGGGAATGGAACCCCAGTCCTTGCACTTGCCAGGCAGGCACCTAGACAGCCAAGCTATCTCCACAGCCCCTATGTTATTCAGAAAAATATCTTTTTTTATTTTTTATTTTTTTGGCAGAACCGGGGATAGAACTCACTCAGGTCCTTGTGCTTGCTAGGGAAGTGCTTATTCTACTGAGCTGTCCACCCAGCCCCTCAGAAAAATATCTATCCAAATCTTTTGTCCATTTTTAAAATGGGTTACGGTATTTGGTTTTATGTGGTGTGGGTTCCTTATATATTTTGGATATTTTCCCTTTGTCAGATCCATAGTTTGAAATATTTTCTTACATTCTATATATTAATTTCTTTGTTAATTCTTTCATGCTGTAGTTTTTATTTTAATATAATTCCACTTGTTTATTTTGATTTATTGCTTATGCTTTTTATGTCATCCAAAAAATCATTGTCATAGAGTTTTTCATTTTTGGTTTTTTTTTTAGGTCTCTAATAGTATTAGTTTTAATCTTTATTCCATTTTAAGTTTATCTGTTTGGCATAAAGGCACAATTTTATTCTTTTCCATGGAGATATTCTAATGTCACTTGTTAACAAGATCCTTCTTCCTCCACTGTGAATTCTTAACATTCTTGTCAAAGACCAGTTGACCAAATATGCATGTGTCTATTTCATACTCTATTTTGTTATTCATTTATATGTCTATGAGTCTCTTTTGCCACACGCTATATATTAATTAATATGTATATATATATAATATATATATTAATGCTTTAATCACTATAGCTTTGTAATATATTTTGAAATCAGGATATATGGTGGCTTGAGTTTGTTTGTTTGTTTTCTTCTCAAGAGTCTTTTAGCTATGTGGGGTCCTTGGTGGTTCCATATGAATTTTATAATTGATTTTCTATTTTTGTAGTAAAATGTCAATGTTATACCAATAGAGAGTGCACACTGTATGTAGATTACATGGGTAGTACAAACACTTTAACAGTATTAATTCTTGCAATCCATGAGCATGAAATATGTTTTTATTTGTATTGTCTTTACTGTTTTCATTAATATCTGGTAATTTTCTTTCATCTGATTAAAGTTTTTTTCCTAAATATCCTGCCCTTTTAGATGCCATTATAAATGAGAATATATTCTGGATTTTCCTTTTAGATTCCCCTTTTTTTAGTGTGTAGAAAAACAACCAATTTTTTGTATGTCAATGTTGTATCCTGCAACTTTATCAAATTCATTTACTACTTTAACAGTATTCTTAAAGGCTCTTTTTTCAAGGTAAAGGTCAAGAATTTTTTCAGCTTTGTATTAGCATAGTCCTCATGGGGCTTCAGTGCGCATACACAGCCTGCTTCTTTTCCATATCTAAGATCGCCAAGCTGGACATGTGGTGCACAGCTCTGACCCTAGTCTGCAGGAGGCTGAGGCAGGCTGATTGCCATGAGCTCCAGGCCAACCAGGGCTGCACAGTGAGTTTAAAGCCAGCTTGAACTACCTAGTGAGACTCTATCTCAAAAAAAGAAAAGAAAAAAAAAATCATAAAATCTTGAAATAAAACTAATTGTACTTGTTTCTTTCCAGTGTAAGCATTTTATTTCTTTTTCTTATTGAATTGCTCTGGGTGGGACTTCAACTACTAGTTTGACTTGTATCAAGGGTAGCTAGCCTTACCTTCTTCCCAAAAGCTGAAAGGATGAGATTTTAGGGTTTCACTGTTGAGTGTGGTGTTTGCAGTCAGCTTTTAATACATAGACTTTTTAAAGTTGAGGTAGCTTCCCCCCAGCCTCAGTTCACAGTTTTCATAAAGACGGGATTTAAAGCACTTAACAAAATTTAACACCTGTCCAGGTTTGGTTAAAACTTGAACATAAGCAAATCCTCTCCACATTAAAGATATGTGCATTAATGCATTTAGCCAGGAATACTTGAACTTAGGAAAATAGCTTTGAAGTTCATTTTTCAACTAAAATCTGTATTTTTCTGGTTCCTGAAGCTACTTGATTTTTTTCCACTTAAATAAAAAAGCTTTGCTGGAGTATGCTGCAGCCATACTGACTTCAGAGTCCATCATGTCTGCCACATTTACAATGCACCCACCAGGAGCATCGGGTGGGCGTCCTAATCTTATCACCAAAATATTTTCTCTTCCTTGCTCACTGACATTTCATGAAATTTTACTGTGACCAATTTAAAATAAACTTAGGATGAAAGCAAACCTCCAAGTGATGGAGTCTAACTTGGGCGACAGCCTCCCTGCCCAAGGCCCTGAATGAAAAGATTCCTCTCCTTCACATGCTGTCAGGTGATGACAGCCTGGAAGATGAAGCTGAGAGAGTCAGGAAAAACTCAAAAAAATCACAGAGAAGCAGAAGAGACAGAGGAACCAACGATACAGNGGACCTGGGTGGAGCCCACCCTAACTCTGGACAGACATGTATTGCAGGTGCATTGTGCCTTATATAATGCTTATATAAGGCTTCATGGATTCCCTTCTAGCTACTTTGAACAAGGGTTGACCATTGCCTGAAGGTGAAATCACCCTCTGTACAAACTTGTTCGTCCTACCAATCGTTCCAGCGTGGTTTGCCTATACATAGTCAGCACCGATCTCTTTCCTGTTTCATACACAAAACTCTTGTTGCTATTTAACCAGGCTTAGCAGTTTTCCAACAACTGCCTGGGTACATTGTATTCTATTGTTTATGGTCACATACAAACACTCCATTTCATTATATCTGTTCCTCTCTTCCCTCACTCTTGTCCAGCCCAGAAATAAATGACCTTGGTGAATAGAGAACAGAAAAAAAGAAGAAAAAGGAAATAAAAATCATTTAGTGAAACACAACATTTTAATCTGTGATTGCCCAATTAGTTTGCTACAGTTTTCTTGTGTGACTACCTGCTTTAAAATATTGAAGGCAGCTGTATTTTACTGTGTACTTAAGTTGAGCAGAGTATTTGACACATTACTTTATTTAATCTTCACTCCACTCTAAATTAAATATTATCCTTACTAATGAGAAAAGTGGGATGTGGTCAGTTAAGTTATTTGTCCAAGTTATAAAGATAAAGGGTAGAAAAGGGTAGAGAATGAGGAAAATTTGTAATAATTATCCTTAAACAATAAGGAACAGAAAAAGACTGTGATTCCTAGAAAAAACAAACAAAAATATTAGGTAAATCCTATTCTATTTTGCATTACAGAGAGCCAGACATCAAACAGTTTGGCTGAAGTTGGAGGAGGTTTTTGAAAGCTAATTATTTATGGGCCATAAAAGGAGGTTATTAGAAAACAGAGTTCCAGAAACCTGCTAAGGGATTCTCTTAAGATTTTGCTAAATACCAAACTGCACTTGTGTAGAGGGAAGTTCCTTGAGGTCAGGCAAAGAAGTGGTGCCAGAGAAAAGACAATTTCCAGGGAGCGAGCCTTCAGGCTAGTCTCAGGATTCAGAAAGGTAAAACTAGGACCTAATTAGAAACATAGATCATTAAAGACCTGAGAGGGGCCCATGGGTTAGGCTCTCTAACCCATTAGAGACCTGGGTTAGTGGTGGTAAAAATAGCCTTGAAAGGTACTTCAGATTTGACCTTAAGAAAGCTTATGACAAAATCTAACGTGTCAAGTTAATTATAAAGTAAATTAACCACCTTCCAGAACAAAGTCCAACTTTTTTTTAATGAATACAATAATATTCAGCACTCAGCAGTGCAAAATTCACAATGGGAATCATCTAATAGAAATTAGCAGACACATAAAGAAGCAGGAAATTGCAGCTGTAAATCGGAGAAAATCTGGTCTAGAAAAAGCAATCCTGGGGCTGAGGATATAGCTCAGTGCATAAGCACTGCCTGGCAAGTGCAAGGTCTTGAGTTCGATCCTCAGCACCGCAATAAATAAATAAATAAATAAATAAATAAATAAATAAAAGAAGAAGCAATCTAGGGCTGGTGAGATAGCTCAACAGACCAAGATGCTGCTTAGGCAAGTGCAGGCACCAGGTTCGAGCCCTAACACCACATGAGCCAGCCACAGACAGGGCATGGTGGCACATGCCTATAATCCCAGCACTAGGGAGGCTGAAAACAGGAGGATCACTATGAGTCCGAACTACGTAGTGAGACCCTGTACCAAATGCAATTTTTTTAAAGCGATCTAGAAGAGAGAATTAGCAGATAATGATTCTAAAGCAACTACAGTATGCTCTATTCTAAAGCAACTATTAGTATGCTCGAGAATTTAAATGAAGACAATGAGAAGAGGAGGTTACAAAGAGAAACAGTGAAGCTTTTAATTTTTTTTTTCTTCTTTTTGCAGAACCGGGGATTGAACTCAGGCCTTTGCGCTTGCCAGAGAAGCGCTTATTCCACTCACCATATCCCCGGCCCCAACAGTAAAGCTTTTAGAGCAGAACAATATAGCATTTAAATGAAAAACTAAATGGATGGGATTTTAATATCCAAAATTAAATATTAAATACAGACATAAGACTGAACAAAAATGAGCAGAGCTTCATTAACAGTATCAAACAATCTAAGCCATGAAATTAGTGTTCCACAAGGAAGGCAGGGTGGGAAATAATATTTCAAAGACTAATGGCCAAATAATTTGCAAATTTAACGAACATCACAAACCCAGATCCAAAAGCCTAGATCATCAGTAAGACCATGATAAATATTTTTAAAAATTAAAATTATCAAAGACAAACTATAAAGAGAAAATCTTAAAATTTTCTATAAGAAAAAAGAATCATTACTACTATGATTTTATAGTAGTAAAGTATTACTACTACACTCATAGGTTTTTACAAGAAATTATGCTAAGTTCAATCCTCTGCCTGAGTTCAATCCTCGGTTCCGCCAAAAAAAAAGAAAAGGGAAAAAATAGAATGGAAGAAAGAAGAAAGAAAGTAATTATTATACTGAATACAAGCTTATGAGCTTGACGTCTACAAATCATACTTGTACTCTAGTTCAAGAGCTATGCAAGCAAAGACTAATTAAAAGGCAACAAATGGATTAATCACTCCTCTTGCTCTCTAACACGATATAAAAGATAAGCAATTTACCATACTTGAGGAAAGGGTCAGAATGATCCTTAGTCATCTAATTCCATACAGATAAGACAAGCTTAGGGTAAAATGCATCTTTACCACACAATCCTTCACTTATAAAAATAAAAATAAAGCATAGTTTGTGTAGGGACCTCAGACTAATTTATTCACAAAAATATGATAAGAGAAAAGTGTTCTTCATGTAAAAGATCTAAACATAATTCCAAATAATACTAATTCCTGACCTATGTCTTTGACTTTTTTATTAATTTTGTTAACTCAGTATGAACCCTTATTTCCAGGTTTTTTATTGAATCAGAGAAAGTCTCAGAATCAAGAATGACTCCTACCAGCCATCAAAGAGCAAAGAACTTTTAGGATAATGTGGAAAATATGGATATTTTATTGTTTGATTCAATTCTGACAAAGTCTAGTATTTGGAAAGTAATGTTTAATCTATTGTCACTGCTAGAGTCCCCTGGACTGGAAACTGAGGTGGAGATTTGTGTACAGAGAAAGGGTCCTGTCACAACTGGTAAGGAATTGCCAGAAGCCTGACAAAGAAGAAAATAAATCCAAGAAGGCAAATTCTTGGAACAGCAATTTCCATCGGACTCCACAGATCTTTGGAGGATACCCTGTATATAGCCGTAATGCTCTGCCTTAAAGCAAAGGAGTGAAACTTTCATCTCTCAAAGTGATCACTCATTACTAAAGCATGACCCCAAGGGATCATACACTCCTAAGCTCATCTAGCTTTCTGTGTTTGTGAGGTAAAACTGTTCCAGCAGCCTGAGGACATTCTTTTGAAGAAAAGTGCTGGTAAAGAGAAAGTACAAGAAAGCTGGGGGAGGAGGAATAGAAGTGAAAGTGCTCTAAGGGATCTCAGTGAACAGCACCAGTGTCCCCTATGAAGTGCTGTGGGCAGTGACAACAAGTTACCAAAATCGGGCATGTCGACATGTGTCCCTGAATTGGTCACCTTTCCATTGCTGAGACAAAATGATTAACATGCACAACTCAAGGAAGCAAAGGTTTATTATTGCTCATGGTTCCAGAGGTTTCAGTCACAGTCGGCTGATCTAAGACATAAGCATCATGGCAGAAAGGCATGGTAGAAGAAAACCGCTCACAGCATGGTAGCCAGGAAGCAGAGAGACTAAGGAGGAGCCAGAAATCAAGGAATGTTCTCTTCAAGCAACTCCCCTCCCGGGTATCTGCTTCCACAGCCAGGCCCCACCTCCCAACAGCACATCCAGCATGATGATTAAATCACTTTCCCAAAGCCCCAATTCTGGATACATGACCTCTTTGAAGGATATTTTTGATCCAAATCATAATCCCCTTATAGATATATCAATTTGGACAACTGCCCATATACAAAACAAATTCAAAGAGCTAAGAGATACAGCCAAGAAATTTGATAGAGCAGAGAAATAAGAAAAGAGTAGACTGATGAGGGTAGAAAGGACGGTTTCACATTACCCATACCATCTGTCTCCCAAGTCAGGGCAGTACAACACAGAGTGAGATGCCATCCTAGTGAATAAGGAAGAGTCAAGTAAGTACCTGACTTTGCTCTGGACTCTAGCTTCAGACACATGATTATAACCCCAGGTTCCAAGTGGGAAGGCACAGACCCAACCTCTAGGCCAGGGCCTCAGGCTATAGGCTATAGGCAGGTCTACTACTAGGCTGGTTCTTGTGGCCCCAGGCATCAGGTTGATCCAATGGAAACAAGTCCCAATCCTTCTTCAGATCCATACAAGTACCAGACTCCAGGCTAGGCCATTGTCCATAGGCTGGCTAAGGTCCAGGCTCATGCTAACAAACCCATAGTTGAGGATCACCCCAGTAGACCTCAGTGTCAGGCTGGTCCCCAAGAACCCAAACACTCAGACAGCACCTGTAGACCTGGCTTCCAGCCCAGCGCCTTAAGACTGAAGACTCAAGCCTGTCCATATTAAGTCAGGCTGTAGGCCTAGTCAGCCCACCACAAACTCAGATTCAAGGCTCACACTAATGCCAGGCTAGCTGTGGGGGTCTATGGGTCCAGATGTGTCTCTATAAGCCAGCATCTACCTCTCATAAAGGACTAAAACACAATGTCACCCTCTGTGGACCCAAACCCCAGCTAACCTATGTTGGTCCAGATACCAGATCAGGCTGCCCAAGGACTCCAGAAACAAACCTATCACGGACCCCCGAAGAGAGCCTATCAAGGTGTGATGGTGAGGAGCATTCCCTGCAGAAGCTAGGCTGTAAACTCTTGTAGAGGTGTCTTCTTCAAATATGCAGGCATTAATTCACATCCATAAGGATCATGAATAATCAGGGAAATATGAGGCTACCAAAAGGACATGAGGAATTGAATCCAAAGAAATACAGGTCTATAAACTGCCCAACAATCCAAGGGGATCATATTATAGAAGCTCAGTACACTAAAAGAGAGCACAGATGGACAAAAAAAAAAAATTAAAGCAATACACAAACAAGAGCAAAAAATTTTCCACAAAAATTTGGAAACCATAAAAAAGAACTACAGAGAAATTCTGGATCTAAACAACACAACAACTGAAATTTATAAAAATGCCAGGTGCCGGGGAGATGGCTCAGTAGAATAAGCGCTTCCCTGGCAAGCGCAAAGGCCTGAGTTCAAGCTCCGGTTCCATAAAAAAAAATAAAAATAAAAAAAAAAGTGCCACAGAGAGTTACAATAGTAGACTCAAGCAAAAGACAGTGGATTTGAAAATAGGTCAGTAGATATTACCCAGAAGAACAAAGAGAAAAGTCTATAATAGATACATAAAAGATGAAAAGAAAGGAATCTTCACAGCAAGCATATAATTAACCAAAAAATAAATAAATAAATGAAAATAAAATAAATGGAAGATAATTACCAAAACAGCAGTACAATGATACCTCAGTTCAAAAACTTGATTATTTCATGATTCTGGTCACAAGCTGATTTGCAAAAAAAATGGAATCAAATTCAATGATTAGATTCAGTGTTGGCCTTAGGAGAAATTTGATTCAGGTCCAGTTTGGTTTGTGAATAGAATGATAGAGACAATTGAACTTACTACCATTGCAGTAAGTCTTTTAGTCAGCTTTCTATTACTATAACAAAATACCCAACATAATTAACTTAGAAAGGTAACAGGCTTATTTTTGAAATAATAAAGATCAGAGCAGAGATAAGTGACATAGAGACTAAGGATACAATATTTTAAAAAATCATTGAAATTAAGAATTAGTTATTTGATAAGCTAAAACAAAATTGGTAAACTTTTACCTAGACTATTTGAGAAAAGACGAATCAAATATATATAGCTTTGAATGAAAGATGAGCCTTTCGTAATTTATGCTAAAAAAATACAAAGATACAAGATTACCATGAACACTTGTACCCCAACAAATCAGATAACCTAGAAGAAGCACACAGATTTCTAGAAACATACAACCTACCAAAAATGAATCAAGAAATTTAAAAAAGCAGATTAATAACAAGTAGTGTGGTTAAACTAGTAATCAAAAATCTCTTCAAAAAGACAATTTCAGGACCAGAGAGCATTACTGATAAATTCTAGTAAACATTGAAAGATTAATTAACATTAACCCATCTCAAAAAAATTTCAAGAGTTGGGAATAATTTCAGGCAGGCACTTATGCCACTGAGCTATATCCCCAGCACCCCTCCCCCCGCTTTCTTTTGGAGAGAGGGAATTTTTTTCATGTAAATTCTCTAGATGTTATTTTTTTATTAATTTCATTGAGAAACAGCAATGGGACCGTTTCAAAACCAATTAGTAGGACAGTTTTGATAATTAATACATTGCATATTGTTGTCTTCATAGTGGTTATGCGTAGTACAAGATGCAGACATGATATCCTGTCCAAACACTTAGTACAAATCTTTTTTTTAAAGTTTTTTTTTTAATTCAATGTGGGGGAGGCAAGTTCTTTTTTTTTTAATGTTTATTTATTTATTTATTTTGTGTGTGTGTGTGTGTGTATGTGTGTGTGTGTGTGTGTGTGTGGCCAGCTCAGCCCACCA